>JAOWAD010000095.1:0-186116 GCA_025698515.1 Gossypium sturtianum | reverse complement strand
ACTCACTTGATTGAAACCAAGCTCCATTGCCCGGTTTAAACTTGTTGACAATATTCAAAACACCTTTATAGGTTTGGGCAACTTGATTTAGGTAAGATGGATCTTGAATCTTGGTAATCATGTTTGGATCATCACCGTGCATATGCATCCATCGAATTAAGAAACCGACCCTACTAGTAATAAAGTAAGCCTCAAAACCTCTTCGATAAACACCGAATTGAGACATATTTGGATACTGTGTCCAAGATTATAGATATGGTGTGTAACTCCATCAACAACTTCATGTCCCGAAACTTCTGGGAAGGAATTGAACCATTTCTCATCGCATAATATGGGCCTAGGACCTAGAACCTTTGGTTGAGTTTTGGGATCCGGTGTAATTCTTTCACTAGATTCTTAAGTACTACTATGTCTTTTCCATATTGTTCACCAACACTTGCACTCCATCCCACTCAGAAGAGTTGATTTCCTGAAATGATAAATTGATTAAAAAATACAATTCAAAAATAGAATGGAAATTAATCTCAGGCAGAGCTTGAGGAAATCAAATTTAGTTACAAATTCATAAGAATCAACTTTGTATCCCATGGAAATAGTATACTTCATGAAATCCCTTGCATTTTGCAATTTCCAATCGCCAACCCAAAGACCCTTTCGATATGTGATCGTTTTTTCCGAGAAGAGCATTCAACCCGAATGTAACCTTTACACTTCAAAATGTCATATCAATAAAGTCAATGTCTTTACTAAGAAAAAAAGGAATTTCACAATAAATAGAAATACCAACCCAGTTTGATTGAAAAATTTATTGGAGTCCGCCCCATCTTTCCATGGGAAGGCGACCTCAGAGAGAATCCAAATAAACTATCTTCATTTTTCATGAAATTGGAGCAATTCTTAACTCCTCCTACTTCAGACACACTACTTGATCTTGCAAAGTGACCCACCAACTTTGATTCTAAAGGATTGAATGCCGAAAGTAATTTTAAAAATTAGTTTGAAATGGTTCTTACCGTTGAACCAAATTTAGTCCAACTTGCGTTCACACAACCACTATTATGAGGTGGCTTTTAACAAGATTTTGAATCACAATATTTGCAATCTATTTTTTGATTCTTAGGGTATGGACTACCATGGATGAATTAATGATGTAGACATGTAATATTATATAATGTAGAACTCACCTTTTATTGCATTTATTAGACCATTCTTTTTCAAATCCTACGGAAAACATAAAATAAAAGAAAAGTCAAATTTTATGTAAAAGACATTGTTCACACACAAAAAATAAAAACATACCAAATTTAAAAGTCCACTTATTTCCCTAAGGACATTGATCAGAGTTGCATTTTTTCAATAGGCCACCAATCCAATGTAAATGCATACAAAGTTCTCATCCTGTTTCAAAGAATTGATGTTGCCAAATGAATCACAACATTCACATTTTGTGTGACGAAAGCGTATATCCGAAACAAGGATTACTAGGCTGAATATGCATTTCAAATCCATATTCACGATGTCTAAATAGTAGGAATGAGCAGGAAGAATTGAGGGTAATGCAATTGTAATCACGCATGTGTTTATTTATACAGCCCATTAAAAGTTTGTTACAATTAGATATGAATTTAAAATTTGTTAGGAAATTTAATCGTGGTAAAGGCATCATTATCATTTTCTTTAAAAGCTATAGTTTTGCAAATTGAATCTTATTCCATTTCAACTACGATTGCCGATAATGATTCCAACTCGTTAGTTGGCATGAAAATTTCTTTTAAAAACCACTTTTGGGCCATCTACCATTCAAATTCCAAATTAAAGGCTTGTATTGTTGCTTTAGCTTTTATGTCTTGTTGTCCAAACCGTTAATGGAAGAGGAATGTGGGTTGTTAATTATGACTCCTATTTCATCAAATTTTAGAAGTAATCTTCTAAGTTAAACTCATTTATTTGTTTCAATCAAACACTAACTAGTTAGATTATTTTATTATTATTTGACCTATGAATTTAGCCTTATAAATAGGCTCTTTTACAACCTTAGAAAATACACCCATTAGATATTAGAACTCATAACACATTTAGAGAATTTTGTGTAATGCTTTGAGGGTTCTTTGTTTTCTGGTTTAGTTTTTTATCTCCATCTTTTGTACTCTTCGTTTCATTGCCATTATAGTAAAATTATCTTTGCCCATGGTTTTTATCCTCTTTGGAGGGCTTTTCCATCGCAAATTTTTGTGTCCAATTTCCTCAATTTATTCCACTACTTTTACTTGTTCGTTGCTTAATGGACGATCCTAACAAGTGGTATCGAGCTAGTTTAATTTTCATAGATCAGCCCCATCTCGGATATGGCGGTAAAAGAACAAGGTTTGAAATTGAGTAGTTCGATGGTGAGACAAATTTCAATCACAATGGCAAGTTCGGGATGATGGCAATTCTAGTTCAAACCGCTTGAAAAAGGTTGTTACCGGAAAAGCTTTCGAGAATCTAAATCAAACAGAATGGGAAAGAGCTTGATGAAAAGGCTTTGTCTGCAATCCATTTGTGCTCGCGAATACGGTATTACAGGGAGGTATTGATGGAGAAGACCTCATCCGCCTTGTGGAAAAGGTTAGAAACTCTTTATGCGACTAAGTCTCTGAATAACCATTTAGTGTTAAAACAACGTCTATTTACGTTTACATGGACGTAAGGTGAGCTTAGAGATCACATCACCAATTCATTACTCTTTAAATGATTTAAAGAATGTTGAGGTTCATATTGACGATGAAGATCGCTATGCTATTATTGTGCTCTTTTCTTCATTCAAGTCTTTCGGGGGAGACCTCGATTTATGGTAGAGACAAACTCTCGTTTGAAGATGTGAAGGGTCATTGTTGAGTAGAGACAAACTTCGACAATGAGCTTCATTTGGATAGCAAGACAGATAGGCAAGCTGCGTTTGATAGCATCAAAGAAAACGAGACAAAGGTGTAATGCTTATTGTAAAAAGTTAGGTCACGCTAAAGCGCATTGTTATAACCAACGAAAGAAAAGAGTCAGCCGAGAGTAACGAGGAAGATGTAGTCAATTGCTAATTTAGCCGATGAAAGCGGCGATGATTTCTTTTTAGTGTCAACGGTAGCGATAACTCCAAGCTCACGTCCGAATGGGTCCTAGATTCGGATGTTCTTTCCACATGTGTCCCAATAGAGAATGGTTCTCCACATCTGATTCGATTGAAGGTGGAGTTGTGTGGCTGGAAATGATTCATCTAGTAAGGTAATTGGTATTGCACTGCTAAAATTAGGATACACGATGGGACGATTAGACACTCTCGAATGTCGTATGTACCGATTTACGAAAAGAATCTCATCTCCTTGAGTATTTTAGACTTGAAAGGATGCGTAATCAACATTGAGTTGAGCGACATTAAAGTATCTCGTGGAGCTTTCGCTTTGTTAAAAGGTAAAAGAACTGGCGCTTCATATTCTGGAAGGTTCTCTACAAAGGATCGGTGAAATCGAACGCCCTCGTCCGTTCATGCAGTCGAAGTCAACTCATTTAGAGCGAAGGCAACTTGGTCATAGGAGGAAAAAGGTATGACCGCTTTCGTTGAAGAGAGGTTCTTTGGATCTGCAGTTTTGAAAAGTTAGAGCACTGTGGTTTGTGGAAAATCAAACCCGGGTTAGTTTTGATTTGGCAATGGTACAAGTCAAAGGCTAGAAGTCTTCCGCTTTCTAGCACGATTCGACTTCGAGTTAATTCTGCACATGGTTCAAGATAGGCTCGTGGCGGGCTTTGGCAAAGATTGCATTGTGGAAATATGAGTCAAGTTGAGATTTGTTAATTATGACTCTATTTGGTCAAATTTGAGAAGTAATCTTGAGTTAAACTCATTTATTTATTTCAATCAAACACCGATTAGTTAGATTATTTTATTATTATTTTACTCTATGAATTTAGCCTATAAATAGGCTCTTTTACAACCTTAGAAAATACACCCATTAGATATTAGAACTCATAACACATTTAGAAAATTTTGTGTCTACGTTTTGAGGGTTCTTTGTTTTCGGGTTTTCGGGGTTTAGTTTTTATCTCCATCTTTTGTACTCTTAGTTTTGTTGCCATTATAGTAAAATTATCTTTGCCCGTGGTTTTTTATCCTCTTTGGAGGGTTTTTCCACGTTAAATTTTTGTGTCCAATTTCTCAATTTATTCCGCTATTTTTACTTGTTCGTTGCTTAATCTGACGATCCTAACATGGGTTTTGTTACAAGGAAAATTGTAATTTTAATAATATTTCAACAAGTAAATATTGCATGTTATGGAAGTCATGGAATTATATTATTGCAATAATTAAACCTATCATTAATCTTGAAATGTTAGAAATTCCGTGGTCGATGGTAGTAGCTTTTTAGAAAAAGTTTCCTACATTAGTTTCTTTCAAAATTTTCTCGGAGAGGACCTATCTACTTTCGCCAAAAATCCTAAATCTCTTTTGTGAATTTTCATAAACTCAATCGTATCTTAAAATATTTTTGTACATAAAAGAACTTTACGAGTTATTTTAATATACTGATAATTGAAAGTAGTATATATTTTAAATCAATTCTATCGATATGGATTTTCAATAGAATTTTTCTCTTTTTTTTCTTTGTTTTGTAGAAAAGATAGACCACGGTGGTTTGTATAAGACAATGAATTGTTGGTTTTGAGAATGTTACTCCTGGGCTAGAAAATGCATCTTAATGAAGATGACATCAACTACTACCTAGACTAAGCAAGACCTTCTTTGTTTTCAAGTGTAATGAAATGCATAGAAAATCAAATCGTTATAACTTAAAATCCAAACCCTATAGGGATAGTTTATATTATTTTGTTGAATTTTATGTCCTTTTTTATATTGAAATTTGAAACCAATTAGAAGAACATGTAACACCACGTTTAGGGGCTATGCAGTGTGTGTAATTCGGTGTTGGTAGGTTTTGGGGTGTGTTTAGAGGTTTTGAGAATGCTCGGATAATAGGGGAAAGCTGTGGAAAATTTTGGATTTTTAAGTAATAAAGTGGGGCTTGGTTTCGAGGGTTTAAAAGAATTAATTGGGCGTTTAAGGCATAAGAAAGGATCCGCAAAGTGGGCACGCATGCTTTTGCTAGGGGCGAAGTAGCGCGAAGTGGGGCTTGGGTTCGAGTCCAAGCGGCAAACATTAGTGAGCGTTTATTTTTGTTTTGGGCGTTGGGCTTTGTAAGGCCTTAAAAGGTATATGGTGAGGAATCTTGGACAAGAAAGATGGGCCGGTGGAGTGGTGCTCGCGCGCACTTAGGCTTGGAGGAGTGATAAGGCGCGGGTTCGAGCGCACGAGAAATGCGCTTGGCGTTTTTATTTTTGTTGGTGGTTATGGGCTTGAGTAGAAAGGGTTTAAAATAAACGTTGGGGTTTCTAGCATAAAAATCAAAGTGGCGGAGTGGCACGGCGTTGGGGGCAAGGTGTGCACGTGACCGGTCCTGTGTTCTGAACCAAGAGAGCTGCGTTTTTGGAGTTTGAATTTTTATTCCTTTTTTGGCAGCAATTTTGAAGGTGTTGGACTGGCTAGAAGACTCTTATTTAGATGAGGATAATGTGTTTTTTTATTTATTTTTATTTATCTATTATTTATTTTTGATAAGTGGGATAATAGTGGAACAATTCAAATTGTTTTGAATTGAACTAATTCAAATTGATTTGAATTAGTTGGTAGAATCTTGGAGTCTTCTAGGGGTGGCCAATGCTATAAATAGGGGGTAGAGTGCCAATTATTCTTCAAGTCTTTTGCCAAATCTCTCCCTCTCCTCTTGGTGTGATTTCTCCTTTGGCCTTTGTAGTCAAATATTTCTTTTGTTTTCTTTTAGTCCCTTGATAGCCGAAATCTTTAGCCCTCCATCTCTCTTCTACTTTATCAAGTTTGAAGCCGAACCGGTGAAGTGTGGTGCTGTCGACATCTAAAGATTGTAGGTAAGTATCCTAGTTAACTGGTTAGAGGCCGAAACCGAATGGTTGGCCTTAGTGTTGGTTGGCCGAATGCTCTATAGGTTATAAGTGATGTGTTTTGCTTGTTTGTAGCCAGCGCCAAGGAGTCTAAAGGAAGGTCTCGAATTGTTTGGACTCATCAAGGTAAGAGTGGTAAGGTATTCGGCCTTAGGCCATTAGATATGCTCTTGTGTTGACCGATGTTGACTTTGGTTATAGGGGCAAATCGAGCGAAGCAAAGGAAAGCGCCGGGATCTCGGTATTTGGTAAGGATGAGTAGTTTATGATTATTCGTTTGAGATCCAGTATTAACCAAGTTTTGATTAGATATCGTTATGGATGCGAATACCGAGTCCAAGGTGAGCAAGGAAAGTCCACGTCCCGAAGTTTAAGAAAAGAGCCGTCTCGGCGGTTCGGGATTAGCCACGGTGTGGGCCAACAACGAGAAACGTTAGGCAAATAAATACCGTAGTCTCACTAAGCGATAGCGTCGAGGATCGAGAGTCTAGAACTCCAAGTAATAAGGTGTGTAGTTAGCCATTGTTTCCGGGTTTTGTGTGATATCTGCTTATGTTATATGCTTACTAATAAGTGCGATGGTAAGAGTGTAATAGATACCCTAAACGGTATATGTGATCGAGTAAATAGCAAATTGTTACTATTGTTGTCATTTATTTAAATATGAGTGTATGCCTATGTTTGTGAATGACATGCACATGCATCATATTGTCATTATATCATGTTACATGTGCATGGGTGGGTTTTGAAAGAAGAATGCGGGTGTACTTGAGTGCGTGGTTGATGTCGACTTTGTGCTACATCGTGGATTAGCGCTGGCGAGGTCGCGTTGTGGATCTTTGCGATTTGGTTCGGCGTGGTTACCTTGATTGATATGGGCTCTATGCCATATGTCGTGGCTTGATGGATTCTTTATGTGCTCCATCGTGGTTTGATGTTAGCTATACGCTACATCGTGGATGGCATTAGTTGCCTTTTGGAGGAAAAGGAGAGGGTGACTCGATAGTCCCCAGGTGTGTGGTAAATTTGGATAAGGGGGTGTGTAGCGGATGGACCCTAGGTTGGGTTGGGAATCATGTTGCATTATTTTTGTAATAATATGGAAATGGGCCAAGCCCAGTATGACATGTGGATAGGTATGTTTTGGGAACATACGTGGAAATGGGCCAAGCCAGTTGATATGTGGTTTATTGAGAAAGGGCCTAGCCAGTATTTGAAGTATGATTTGGATGTGGGCCAAGCCAGTTGTAGTAATTGTTAAAATGAATATATATTACTTGTTGCATTTGATAATTGGGATATTATGTGGCTAGCATGTGGGTGGATTTCAGTGGTTAACTTACACCTTGAGTGCAGTATGACTCACCCAACTTTTTAATCATCGCAGTGAGTCGTGATTAGTGGGCGGGTTGGAGTAGATACAAAGGTGGCCATGCAGGGAGCGATTTTCATGCAAAAGTAGGCGTTTTGAATATTTTTATTTCAAGCATTTTAATTTGAAGTACTTGGTTTAATTTATTTGATGTAATAAGGGCCACTTTTGATTAAAGTACTCTATTTATAGTTGATAAAGGTTATATCGTATTTAGTAATATAGTTACAAAGGATTTATATTATAATAAATTATAATAAAGTTTTAATTCAAACCAAGCTTATATTATTTAATAATTTTAATGGACTTACTTCCCGAAAGTTAATTTTCAAGTTTTATCACGAAGTCAAAGATTTTGCAAGCGGGTTCGCAGTGACATAACGGTCCCGGTCGGGACTTGTGGGCGGTTTGGGGATGTTCTGATTTGATATCGAGCCGGTTCAAAACTCGGCTTTGAGGTTTTGGGCCCAAAAACATTTTCAAAATGGGCTTTTTCAAAAATATGGGTTTTCATGGAATATTTTCAGGTTATTACGGCATGGCACTGTACCTCGGCTGAGTCCACCGGTAAGTACTTGGACTTGTGAAGTAATTTGTTATATGAATCGTATTATGGGCTTAGTTGGGCTCGTAGATTAGTGAACTAGGATCTGTTGAACCCTAGGACTAGTCTACTCAAACACATGCATAAGACTTAAGGTTACTAAACAAACACATGATTAAGTCGCCGAGTTTAGGTGTGGCAACCATTGTGCGCATGTCTAGGAGTGGATCCCGGAAGAGCACAGTACTTAGCGATCCTCGTGACTCACCTCCTCTTGTTTTGGAATCCTACAGTGCGTAGCTACGGTTCACCTTAACCAAGAGGACTTGTTCATAGGCTAAACCAATTATTAAAACCCGAAGGATTTGCCTCACTGTTTTAAAATCCTTAGTTTTAAAATTTCCAAAATTTACCCCTATGTTGAAAATTACTAAAATGCCCCGACTTTTAAAATTTAGGTTTAACCCCAAGTGTAATAAAAATTTTCTTACTTTGCAAAAGTACCCAATTTTCTGTATGGCAAAAATAATAACCACGACTTTGGAAATTTACAAAATTACCCCGATTGTCAAAATTACGAAAATACCCACAGTTGCAAAATCTGTTATACCTTCAATTTGCGAAATTTTTGAAAATACTCTTCAATTTTGGGAATTTCAAAAGATCTGACTTATTAAAGTTTTTGAATCACTCTGGTTTATGACGAAAATGTCCCTATAGGACAAAATGACGGAAATACCCACAGGGTAGAAACAGGCGGGAATGTCTGGATAGTGGATGTGTGTGGTGGATACCATTGAATGTGCCTCTACCGAGGAAGGAATGTGTTCTTGTTGATGAGCGGATGTGTGTGTGAATGTGATTCTTGAACTAGAGTAGTAAACTTGAACCTGAAAATTTGTGTGATCGAAAGAACTACCTCTAGAAATTCTTTTCATAAAATTGTTCGCGGTTAAGCAGTGGAACAAATACTAATGCATAAAACTCCTTAATCAGTTAAATCACGGCGATAGAGATGAGTTCTAGGGGCCTTGGTAGAGGTAGAATGGCGGCTTGAACCCGTGAGGAGTGCGGCCATGAGTCGAGAAAGTGAAGTCTGCCACCGTGGGCGTAGAAGAGCAAGATCGAGACGGGAGAAGATGACGCAGCGATGTCGCGGGCCATGTTACGAGTGCTAGAGCGAGTAGTAGGAGTTAGTAGAGAAATGGAACTCGGAAGTCGATGTCGGAAGGCTTAGATTGAGCGGGTGAGATCTTTAGAGGGGGTGTGCGGAGTAGCTCGACGTGGCGAGTATTGGCTAAAGCGATCGAGAGAATCATGGATGATTTGGGTGTACCAACGAAGAAAAAAAGAAAGGTGTTGTTTCATTACTTCGCGAAGCTTATCGTTGGTGGCTCAGCTGTCAAACAAGGTGTACCGCGGATCATTTGGATTGGGATTTCTTTAAGGAAAAGTTTGAAGGAAAATGCGTAGGAGCAGTTATTTGGACTACGCATAAAGGAAAGCGTTTCTAAATCTAGTGCAAGGAAGTAAGTCGATAGTAGTCTGAAGCGGAATTTGTGCGGTTAAGCCGGTATGCTAAAGGAATTGTGGCCACTTGATTATGAGAGGTGCATCCGGTTTGAGGGCGGATTGCGAGATGAACTTCGAATCTGATTACTCCATGAGAGGAGAGAGACTTACGCCATTCGGTGGAGAAAGCTCGGATCGTTGAAGAGGTTAAGAAGACTATAAGAAAACCGAGAAAAGAATAGGAGCGAGAATAAGAAAATATTGGACCGTCAAGCATCGTTTGGAGATGCCCGAAAAGACCAAGGACCGAGAACCACTGTAAGTGCACTTGTACCAAAGTGGATCGAGAATCGTTCTTGTGCTCGATGTGGAAGACCTCACACGAGAGAGTGTTGGGGAAATAGTAAAGAATGTTTTGGTGTGGATCTAAGGCACATCTGGTTTAGAATTGTCCTCGGCGGCGAGGGTCGTGGTTCAAGTCATGGAAGGAATGGTTCTAGTCGAGTCAACCAAGGATGTGATATTAGGTAAGCTCATTTGCTTTGGTACATGCTTTAATTACTTTGCTTGCTTATGAGTTAGCCTTTTACGTGTTTGCTAAGAGAGGTGTTTGAATTTTGAGCATGAACTTAGAGATTGTGTAGGTCACGATAGCCTTAGTAAGATCAGTCGCAGACATAAGCGTAAGGTGGTAAGGAAGGTTGTATGGACATTTGTTAGTAAAGTAATTTCGAGGACGAAATTATTTTTAAGGAGGGTAGAATTGTAACACCACTGGTTTAGGGGCTATGCAGTGTGTGTAATTCGGGTGTTGGTAGGTTTTTGGGTGTGTTTAGAGGTTTTGAGAATGCTCGGATAATAGGGGAAAGGCGTGGAAAATTTTGGATTTTTAAGTAATAAAGAGGGCTTGGTTTACGAGGGTTTAAAAGAATTAATTGGGCGTTTAAGGCACAAGAAAGGATCTCAGCAAAGTGGTGCATCACCGCTTTGCTTTAGAAGTGGAAGTAGCGCCCGAGTGGGGGCTTGGGTTCGAGTCAGCGCGGCATTAGTGGCGTTTTATTTTGTTTTTGGGCGTTGGGCTTTGTAAGGCCTTAAAGGTATATGGTGAGAATCGGACAAGAAAGATGGGCTGGTGGAGTGGTGCTCGTGCGGCACTTAGGCGCTGAGGAGTGATAAGGCGCGGGTTCGGCGCTGGAGGCTGCGATTGGCGTTTTATTTTTGTTGGTGGTTATGGGCTTGAGTAGAAAGGGTTTAAAATAAGCGTTGGGGTTTCTAGCATAAAAATCAAAGTGGCCGAAGTGGCACAGGCGTTGGGGGCAAGGTGTGCGGTGGTGGTCCCGAGTTCGAACCAAGAGAGGCTGCGTTTTGGAGTTTGAATTTTTATTCCTTTTTGGCGAGCAATTTTGAAGGTGTTGGGCGGCTAGAAGACTCTTATTTAGATGAGGATAATGTGTTTTTATTTATTTTTATTTATCTATTATTTATTTTTGATAAGTGGGATAATAGTGGAACAATTCAAATTGTTTTTGAATTGAACTAATTCAAATTGATTTGAATTAGTTGGCCGAATCTTGGAGTCTTCTAGGGGGTGGCGAGATGCTATAAATGGGGGTAGAGTGCCAATTATTCTTCAAGTCTTTTGCCAAATCTCTCCTCTCCTCTCTTGGTGTGCGATTTCTCCTTTGGCCTTTGTAGTCAAATATTTCTTTTGTTTTCTTTTAGTCCCTTGATAGCCGAAATCTTTAGCCCTCCATCTCTCTTCTACTTTATCAAGTTTGAAGCCGAACCGGTGAAGTGTGGTCTTTGTCGACATCTAAAGATTGTAGGTAAGTATCCTAGTTAAGCGGTTAGAGGTCGAAACCGAATGGTTGGCCTTAGTGTTAGTTGGCCGAATGCTCTATAGGTTATAAGTGATGTGTTTTGCTTGTTTGTGGCCACGCCAAGGAGTCTAAAGGAAGGTCTCAGATTGTTTGGACTCATCAAGGTAAGAGTGGTAAGGTATTCGGCCTTAGGCCATTAGATATGCTCTTGTGTTGACCGATGTTGACTTTGGTTATAGGGCAAATCGCGAAGCAAAGGAAAGCCTTAGGGATCTCGGTATTTACGGTAAGGATGAGTAGTTTATGATTATTCGTTTGAGATCTGTATTAACCAAGTTTTGATTAGATATCGTTATGGATGCGAATACCGATCCAAGGTGAGCAAGGAAAGTCCACATCGAAGTTTAAGAAAAGAGCCGTCTCGGCGATTCGGGATTAGCCACGGGGTGTGGGCCAACAACGAAAAGCGTTAGGCAAATAGCAGTAGTCTCACTAAGCGATAGCGTCGAGGATCGAGAGTCTAGAACTCCAAGTAATAAGGTGTGTAGTTAGCCATTGTTTCCGGGTTTTGTGTGATATCTGCTTATGTTATATGCTTACTAATAAGTGCGATGGTAAGAGTGTAATAGATACCCTAGCGGTATGATGTCGATCGTAAATAGCAAATTGTTACTATTGTTGTCATTTATTTAAATATGAGTGTATGCCTATGTTTGTGAATGACATGCACATGCATCATATTGTCATTATATCATGTTACATGTGCATGGGTGGGTTTTGAAAGAAGGTGCGGGTGTACTTGATGCGTGGTTGATGTCGACTTTGTGCTACATCGTGGATTAGCTTGGCCCGAGGTCGCGTTGTGGATCTTTGCGATTTGGTTCGCGTGGTTACCTTGATTGATATGGGCTCTATGCCATATCGTGGCTTGATGGATTCTTGTGTGTGCTCCATCGTGGTTTGATGTTAGCTATCGCTACATCGTGGATGGCATTAGTTGCCTTTTGGAGGAAAAGGAGAGGGTGACTCGATAGTCCCCAGTGTGTGGTAAATTTGGATAAGGGGGTGTGTAGCGGATGGACCCTAGGTTGGGTTGGGAATCATGTTGCATTATTTTTGTAATAATATGGAAATGGGCCAAGCCCGAGTATGACATGTGGATAGGTATGTTTTGGGAACATACGTGGAAATGGGCCAAGCCAGTTGATATATGGTTTATTGAGAAAGGGGCCTAGCCCAGTATTTGAGTATGATTTGGATGTGGGCCAAGCCCAGTTGTAGTAATTGTTAAAATGAATATATATTACTTGTTGCATTTGATAATTGGGATATTATGTGGCTAGCATGTGGGTGGATTTCGGTGGTTAACTTACACCTTTGAGTGCAGTATGACTCACCCAACTTTTTAATCATCGCGGTGAGTCGTGATTAGTGGGCGGGTTGGAGTAGATACAAAGGTGGCCATGCGGGAGCGATTTTCATGCAAAAGTAGGCGTTTTGAATATTTTTATTTCAAGCATTTTAATTTGAAGTACTTGGTTTAATTTATTTGATGTAATAAGGGCCACTTTTGATTAAAGTACTCTATTTATAGTTGATAAAGGTTATATCGTATTTAGTAATATAGTTACAAAGGATTTATATTATAATAAATTATAATAAAGTTTTAATTCAAACCAAGCTTATATTATTTAATAATTTTAATGGACTTACTTCCCGAGAAAGTTAATTTTCAAGTTTTATCCACGAAGTCAAAGATTTTGCAAGCGGGTTCCGCAGATGACATAACGGATCCGGTCGGGACTTGTGGGCGGGTTTGGGGATATTCTGAAACAGTGCCGCCAAGTGCCCATATTTCACCTTGTATACTATAAAAGCCCAATTGGTAAGCCACCTACCTAGTGGATTTGACACTTGGGTCGATTGGCCAAGTAGTACAAAATTCTTTATTTAAAATTTGCAAAGTATATTTTTGTAGAAATTCGGGGTTAGTGACATTGCAAAATTACTAAAAACTACTAATTAAATATGTTTGAATGTTTATAAACTTTATTATTTGATATAAAGTAGTTTAAATTATTTATATTTTTTAGTTGATGAAATTCCACCAACTGATGATTATATTGTGTAGATGTATTTTTCACATTTGCATCTATCTTGTTTTACTCTGAACCACATAATTTTTCTTACAAGCGAGAGGAGTTAACACCCAATTCAATTATCCTCTTTCCTCACATTTGAATAATATAGGGACTAGGTTACCCTATTTAAATTTGAAAGGGACTGAATTGCTCGTGTCCTAATATTTTATTAACGTAAATAGTCAATTTCGTCGTTAATTGTCCTTTTTTGCACTCTCTCTTATAGTACATGGACTAAATTGGTCCTGACTCTGTTGTAAAAAAGGACCTCTCGTGTTATTTTCCCTACTAACTAAAAGAAGTAAAATAGGAGGAATCCTAAAAGAAAACAAGAATAAAAGAACAAAACAAGTCGTGGGGAAAGTTATGAGCAATTGGCTACTCAAATTAGGCATCCAAGGCGCGAGTGGAAAGAGTACTCAAACCCCACAAAATCGAGAATGGCGAGTTGATGTAGAACAATTTCAATCTTCAAATAGGAGAGGCCTATACCGTTCCATAGCGGCCCGAGACAAAAGAGAGGCGTTCGTTATCCTTAGTTAAGATTCTTTTCTCCAAACATTGAAAAGGAATATTATTTTCTTCCAATAGCGTTCATTTAATTATTAATTTTTGGTACGTTGTAATATTTGGGAAAAAAATATTTCTAAGGTAAAGAAATGAGTTTCGATTAATTATATTACATTTTATTGTGTTCATCTTTATCATGAAAACATGTAGGGCACTTTGTCTTTAAATTTGAAATTGCACTAGGAAACTTGTGACGAGAAGATGTCTGAAAATGAAGTAGATGAAAAAAACATTGGAAACATGCCAAATCTAATATAGAAGCGACAGTGAGTGATTTATTCTCGGTGGATTGTTTTGTCTATGTAAAATATAGTAAGAAATGAATTGAGATAAAGCGAGAAAAAATTGAAGGAAACTAAAATTTAAACATTCATACATAACTAAGAACAATAGTAACAACCTGAAAAAATAAGTTAGAAACTCTTATCTCGTTCTAAATGTTAGAGCAAAGTTTGAGGGTATTACATTTTAGATAAAGAAATGATGTAATTTAAGCCTGAGCGGGGACTTGAAAGTCTCTGATGGTTACATAGACTATGAAATGAGTGCAATAGAGATGGGTGTCGAAGCATTGACAAGCTTTGGCTCCATCGCGAGAATTTCGAATGTTTCTGTTGGAACCATTGGAACATCATTCAAGCAACACGATTTGACCTTGTATATTTCCATTAAGCGCTTGCCAAATGATACTCTCCTCTATTACGGGAACCTTTAAATTCAAGATGTTAAGTAAGTTGAAAGGGTGACATTGAGCGAGCTATCCTTTGACAAGTTAATAAAAATGATAGAAATCCTGTGTACAGTAAGAGAGAAAATGATGCAAATAACATTTAATAAAAATAAATAATTTGAAAAACAAAAGTTCACTCTATCAAAGGTGGCATACCTTTTTCTTTGCATGATGAGCATATACACACAAATTTGGGTTAGACTCTTGAGTTACGTCAAGTCTGATTACTTCCCATAAGTCGGTGCCATAGAAGTGCACTAGAAACGAAACAAATTGATAAGATGAATTATGTTGGCTGCTATAGGAAAAAAACCAAGGATAAGGCTCACAATATACGTGTGAAGATACGGACCCGTAGTGTCTGGATTGGGAATAGATGTTGTAGTATTAAGTAAAGCATAATTTCCACCGATGAGAGTTAAGCCTCTGAGAATACCTTGTGATTATAGGTTGAAGCCATTCCCAATTGATCAAAATACATTAAGGAGAAAAGTTTGACCGCGTGTTTTATTACACAAAAGAAAGGTAGAGTTAGAAGAAAAGGAGAAAAAATATTACCAAAATCCATCAGCAAAGGTTGGGGACAAATCTTTAGCTTTTATGAGTAAAAGCTCACTTGATTCGAAAACCCAAGCTCCATTGCGGTTTAAACTTGTTGAAAATATTCAAAACACCTTTATAGGTTTGGGCAACTTGATTTAGGTAAGATGGATCGTGAATCTTGGTAATCATTTTTGGATCATCACCTGCATATGCATCCATCGAATTAAGAAACTGACCCTACTAGTAATAAGTAAGCCTCTAAAACCTCTTTGATAAACACTGAATTGAGACATATTTGGATACCAGGTCCAAGATTATAGATATGGTGTGTAACTCCATCAACAACTTCATGTTCTGAAACTTCTAGGAAGGAATTGAACCATTTCTCATCATAATAACAGCTAGGACCTAGAACCTTTGGTTGAGTTTTGGGATCTAGGTGTAATTCTTTCACTAGATTCTTAAGTACTACTATGTCTTTTCCATATTGTTCAGCCTCAACACTTGCACCCATCCCAGCTCCGCAGAGTTGATTTCCTGAAATGATAAATTGATTAAAATACAATTCGAAAAATATAATGGAAATTAATCTCGTGCAGAGCTTCAGGAAATCAAATTTAGTTACCAAATTCATAAGAATCAACTTTGTATCCCCTGGAAATAGTATACTTCATGAAATCCCTTGCATTTTGCGATTTCCAATCGCCAACCCAAAGACCCTTTCCGATTTGTGTGTGGTTTCTTCCAAGAAGAGCATTCAACCCGAATGTAACCTTTACTCTTCAAAATGTCATATCAATAAAGTCAATGTCTTTACTAAGAAAAAAAGGGAATACTTAACTCTTTTTACGCAATAAATAGAAATACCAACCCATTTGATTGAAAAATTTATTGAGTTCGTCCCATCTTTCCTTGGGAAAGCGTACGAGAGAATCCAAATAAACTATCTTCATTTTTCATGAAATTGGGGCAATTCTTAACTCCTCCTACTCCGTACACCACTTGATCTGCAACGACCCACCAACTTTGATTCTTAAAGGATTGAATCTTGAAAGTAATTTTAAAAATTAATCTGAAATTGTTCTTACCACGTTGAACCAAATTTAGTCCAACTTCGTTCACACAACCACTCTTATGAGGTGGCTTTTACTTGATATTCGAATCGCAATATTTGCAATCTATTTTTGATTCTTAGGGTATGGACTACCATGGATGAATTAATGATAGAGACATGTAATATTATATACGTAGAACTCACCTTTTATTGCATTTATTAGACCATTCTTTTTCAAATCCTACGGAAAATATAAAATAAAAGAAAAGTCAAATTTTATGTAAAAGACATTGTTCATACAAACAAAATAAAAAACTTACCAAATTTAAAAGTCCAGCCTTTCCCCAAGGACATTGATTGTAGTTGCATTTTCAATAGGCCACCAATCCAATGTAGCGCATACAAAGTTCTCATCTGTTTGAAGAATTGATGTTGCTCCTTGAATCACAACATTCACATTTTGTGTGGGCGAAAAGATATCTGGGAAACAAGGATTACTAGGCTGAATATGCATTTCAAATCCATATTCACGATGTCTAAATAGTAGGAATGAGCGGGAAGAATTGAGGTAATGCAATTGTAATCACGCATGTGTTTATTTATATGCTGTATTAAAAGTTTGTTACAATTAGATATGAATTTAAAATTTGTTAGGAAATTTAATCGTGGTAAAGGCATCATTATCATTTTCTTTAAAAGCTATAGTTTTGCAAACATAACTTATTCCATTTCAACTACGGTCGAGATAATGATTCCAACTCGTTAGTTGGCATGAAAATTTCTTTTTAAAACCACTTTTGGGCCATCTACCATTCAAATTCCAAATTAAAGGCTTGTATTGTTGCTTTAGCTTTTATGTCTTGTTGTCCAAATTGTTAATGGAAGAGGAATGTGGGTTGTTAATTATGACTCCTATTTGAGTCAAATTTTAGAAGTAATCTTCTAGTTAAACTCTATGTTTATTTGTTTCAATCAAACACTTGACTAGTTAGATTATTTTATTATTATTTGACCTATGAATTTAGCCTATAAATAGGCTCTTTTACAACCTTAGAAAATACACCCATTAGATATTAGAAATCATAACACATTTAGAGAATTTTGTGTTTACGTTTTGAGGTTCTTTGTTTCGGGTTTTGGGGTTTAGTTTTTATCTCCATCTTTTGTACTCTTCGTTCTGTTGCCATTATAGTAAAATTATCTTTGCCCATGGTTTTTATCCTCTTTGGAGGTTTTTCCATGTTAAATTTTTGTGTCCAATTTCTCAATTTATTCCACTACTCTTACTTGTTACGTTGCTTAATCGGGATGATCCTAACAAGTGGTATCGAGCTAGTTTAATTTTCATAGATCGACCCATTCGGATATGGCGTGACAACAAGGTTTGAAATTGAGAAGTTCGATGGTGAGACAAATTTCAATCTCTGGCAAGTTCGGATGATGGCAATTCTAGTTCAAACCGGCTTGAAAAAGGTTGTTCACGGAAAAAGCACGAGAATCTAAATCAAGCGAGAATGGGAAGAGCTTGATGAAAGGCTTTGTCTGCGCAATCGGTTGTGCCTCGCGAATACGGTATTGCGGGAGGTATTGATGGAGAAGACCTCATCCGCGCCTTGTGAAAAGGTTAGAAACTCTTTATGCGACTAAGTCTCTGAATAACCATTTAGTGTTAAAACAACGTCTATTCGTTTCACATGAGCGAATGTGAGCTTCTTAGAGATCACATCAGTCAATTACTTACTCTTTTAAATGATTTAAAGAATGTTGAGGTTCATATTGATGATGAAGATCAGGCTATGCTATTATTGTGCTCTTTACCCCCTTCATACAAGTCTTTCGG
Organism: Gossypium sturtianum; assembly: GCA_025698515.1. NCBI lineage: Eukaryota > Viridiplantae > Streptophyta > Magnoliopsida > Malvales > Malvaceae > Gossypium > Gossypium sturtianum. The sequence goes on along the minus strand of JAOWAD010000095.1, from coordinate 167,987 downwards.
GGAGACCACGATTTATGGCGAAGACAAACTCGTTTGAAGATGTGAAGGGTCATCTGTTGAGTAGAGACAAACTCGACAATGAGCTTCATTTGGATAGCAAGATAGATAGGCAAGCTTCCGTTTTGATAGCATCAAAGAAAGCGAGACAAAAGGTGCGCTATTGTAAAAAGTTAGGTCACGTCAAAGCGATTGTTATAAAGCTGCGAAAGAAAAGAGTCTTTGGAAGTAACGAGGAAGATGTAGGCTGGTGTGCTAATTTGGCGATGAAAGCGGCGATGATTTCTTGTTAGTGTCAACGGCGATAACTCCAAGCTCACGTCTAAGTGGGTCCTAGATTCGGGATGTTCTTTCCACATGTGTCCCAATAGAGAATGGTTCTCCACATACTGATTCGGTTGAAGGTGGAGTTGTATGCATAACAAGCGATTCATCTAGTAAGGTAATTGGTATTGAGTACGGTTGAAATTAGGATACACGATGGGACGATTAGGACACTCTTAGATGTCGGTATGTACTGATTCTGAAAAGAATCTCATCTCCTTGAGTATTTTAGACTTGAAAGGATGCGAGAATCAACATCGAGTTGAGCGGCATTAAAGTATCTCGTGGAGCTCTCGTTTTGTTAAAAGGTAAAAGAAGCGCGCGGTCTTCATATTACGGAAGGTTCTATAGTGACCGGTGAAATCAAGCGTCCGTCGTCCGTTCTGAGTCAAAGTCAACTCATTTAGAGCGAAGGCAACTTGGTCATAGGAGGGAAAAAGGTATGACCGTTTCGTTGAAGAGAGTTCTCTTTTGGATGCGATTTTTGAAAAGTTAGGAGCACTGTGTTTGTGAAAATCAAACCGGGGTTAGTTTTGATTTGGCGATTATACAAGTCGAAGGCTAGAAGTCTTCGGTTTCTAAGCCACAGTTCGACTCGATTAATTCCTGCATGGTTCAAGATAGGCTTGTGGCGTGCTTTGGCAAAGATGGCATTGTGGAAATATGAGTCAAAATTTGGAGATTTGTTAATTATGACTCTATTTCAGTCAAATTTGAGAAGTAATCTTCTAGTTAAACTCTGTTTATTTGTTTCAATCAAACAACGATTAGTTAGATTATTTTATTATTATTTGACCTATGAATTTAGCCTATAAATAGGCTCTTTTACAACCTTAGAAAATACACCCATTAGATATTAGAACTCATAACACATTTAGAGAATTTTGTGTCTACGTTTTGAGGGTTCTTTGTTTTCAGGTTTTCGGGGTTTAGTTTTTATCTCTATCTTTTGTACACTTCGTTCTGTTGCCATTATAGTAAAATTATCTTGGCCCGTGGTTTTATCCTCTTTGGAGTGGTTTTCCACGTTAAATTTTTGTGTCCAATTGCTCAATTTATTCCGCTACTTTTATTTGTTCATTGCTTAATCGGGACGATCCTAACATGGGTTTTGTTACAAGGAAAATTGTATTTTTAATAATATTTCAACAAGTAAATATTGCATGTTATGGAAGTCTGCGGGAATTATATTATTGCAATAATTAAACCTATCATTAATCTTGAAATGTTAGAAATTATGTGTCGATGGTAGTAGCTTTTTAGAAAAAGTTTCCCACATTAGTTTCTTCCAAAATTTTCTAGAGAGGACCTATCTACTTTCGCTCAAAAATCCTAAATCTCTTTTGTGAATTTTCATAAACTCAATCGTATCTTAAAATATTTTTGTACATAAAAGAACTTTCTGAGTTATTTTAATATACTCGATAATTGAAAGTAATATATATTATAAATCAATTCTATCATATATTGATTTCAATAGAATTTTTTGTCTTTTTCTTTTTTTACTGAAAAAGATAGACCCACAGGGTTTGTATAAGACAATGAATTGTTGGTTTTGAGAATGTTACTCCGGGCCTTTAGAAAATGCATCTTAACGAAGATGACATCAACTACCTAGACTAAGCAAGACCTTGTTTTGTTTTCAGTGTAATGAAATGCATAGAAAATCAAATCGTTATAACTTAAAATCCAAACCCTATAGGGATAGTTTATATTATTTTTTTCAATTTTTATGTCCTTTTTCATATTTCAAGTTCAAAACCAATTAGGGAAGAACAAGTGCCGCCGAAGTGCCCATATTTCACCTTGTATACTATAAAAGCCCAATAGGTAAGCCACCTACCTAGTGGATTTGACACTTGGGTCAGTTGGCCAAGTAGTACAAAATTCTTTATTTAAAATTTGCAAAGTATATTTTCCGTAGAAATTCGGGGTTAGTGACATTGCAAAATTACTAAAAACTACTAATTAAATATGTTTGAATGTTTATAAACTTTATTATTTGATATAAAGTTGTTTGAATTATTTATGTTTTTAGTTGATGAAATTCCACCAACCGATGATTACATTGTGTAGATGTATTTTTCACATTTGCATCTATCTTGTTTTCTCTGAACCACATAATTTTTTTACAAGCGAGAGGAGTTAACCCCAATTCAATTATCCCTCTTTCCTCACATTTGAATAATATAGGGACTAGATTACCTATTTAAATTTGAAAGGGACTGAATTGCTCGTGTCCTAATATTTTATTAACGTAAATAGTCAATTTAAATCGTTAATTGTCCTTTTCTGCACTCTCTCTTATAGTACATGGACTAAATTGGTCCTGACTCTGTTGTACAAGGACCTCTCGTGTTATTTTTCCCTACTAACTAAAAGAAGTAAAATAGGAGGAATCCTAAAAGAAAACAAGAATAAAAGAACAAAACAAGTCGTGGGGAAAGTTATGAGCAATTGGCTACTCAAATTAGGCATCCAAGGCGCGAGTGGAAAGAGTACTCAAACCCCACAAAATCAGAATGGCCAGGTTGATGTAGAACAATTTCAATCTTCAAATAGGAGAGGCCTATACCCGTTCCATAGCGGCCCGAGACAAAAGAGGGCGTTCGTTATCCTTAGCTAAGATTCTTTTCTCCAAACATTGAAAACGAATATTATTTTCTTCCAATAGCGTTCATTTAATTATTAATTTTTGGTACGTTGTAATATTTGGGAAAAAAATATTTCTAAGGTAAAGAAATGAGTTTCGATTAATTATATTACATTTTATTGTGTTCATCTTTATCATGAAAACATGTAGGGCACTGTCTTTAAATTTGAAATTGCACTAGGAAACTTGTGATGTAAGATGTACGAAAAATGAAGTAGATGAAAAAAAACATTGGAAACATGCCGAATCTAATATAGAAAGCGGCGGTGAGTGATTTATTCTCAATGTTGTTTTGTCCATGTAAAATATAGTAAGAAATGAATTGAGATAAAGGCGAGAAAAATTGAAGGAAACTAAAATTTAAACATTCATACATAACTAAGAACAATAGTAACAACTGAAAAAATAAGTTAGAAACTCTTATCTCGTTCTAAAAGTTCGAGCAAAGTTTGAGGGTATTACATTTTAGATAAAGAAATGATGTAATTTAAGCACAGGTAGGGACTTGAAAGTCTCTGGTGGTTACATAGACTATGGAATGAGCTGCAATAGAGATGGGTGTGGAAGCATTGACAAGCTTTGGCTCCATCGCGAGAATTTTGAATGTTTCATTGGAACCATTGGGCGTCATTCAAAAACACGATTTGACCTTGTATATTTCCATTAAGCGCGACCAAATGATACTCTTCTCTATTCAGGAACCTTTAAATTCAAGATGTTTGTAATTTGAAATTGTGACATTGAGCGAGCTATCCTTTGACAAGTTAATAAAAATGATAGAAATCCCAGTGCAAAAGAGAGAAAATGATCAGATAACATTTAATAAAAATAAATAATTTGAATAACAAAAGTTCACTCTATCAAAGGTGACATACCTTTTTCTTTGCACAGATGAGCATATACACGCAAATTTGGGTTAGACTCTTGAGTTACAGCAAGTCTGATTACTTCCCATAAGTCGGTGCCATAGAAGTGCACTAGAAATGAAACAAATTGATAAGATGAATTATGTTGGCTGCTATAGGAAAAAAAAACCAAGGATAAGGCTCACGATATCTGTGTGAAGATACTGGACCGTAATGTCTGGATTGGGAATAGATGTTGTAGTATTAAGTAAAGCATAATTTCCACTGATGAGAGTTTCCCTCAGAAGACCTTGTGATTGTAGGTTGAAGCCATTCCCAATTGATCTAAATACACATTAAGGGAGAAAAGTTTGACCGCGTGTTTTATTACACAAAATAAAGGTAGAGTTAGAAGAAAAGGAGAGAAAATATTACAAAAATCCATCACAAAGGTTGGGGACAAATCTTTAGCATGCTAGTTAAGAACTCACTTGATTCGAAACCCAAGCTCCATTGCGGTTTAAACTTGTTGACAATATTCAAAACACCTTTATAGGTTTGGGCAACTTGATTTAGGTAAGATGGATCTTGAATCTTGGTAATCATGTTTGGATCATCACCTGCATATGCATCCATCGAATTAAGAAACTGACCCTACTAGTAATAAGTAAGCCTCTAAAACCTCTTCGATAAACACTGAATTGAGACATATTTGGATACCAGGTCCAAGATTATAGATATGGTGTGTAACTCCATCAACAACTTCATGTTCTGAAACTTCTAGGAAGGAATTGAACCATTTCTCATCATAATAACAGCTAGGACCTAGAACCTTTGGTTGAGTTTTGGGATCTCAGGTGTAATTCTTTCACTAGATTCTTAAGTACTACTATGTCTTTTCCATATTGTTCACCTCAACACTTGCACCCATCCCACTCATGAGAGTTGATTTCTGAAATGATAAATTGATTAAAATACAATTCGAAAAATATAATGGAAATTAATCTTGTGCAGAGCTTGAAATCAAATTTAGTTACCAAATTCATAAGAATCAACTTTGTATCCCACAAAATAGTATACTTCATGAAATCCCTTTCATTTTGCGATTTCCAATCGCCAACCCAAAGACCCTTTCCGATTTGTATTGGTTTCTTCCAAGAAGAGCATTCAACCCGAATGTAACCTTTACTCTTCAAAATGTCATATCAATAAAGTCAATGTCTTTACTAAGAAAAAAAGGGAATACTTAACTCTTTTTCGCAATAAATAGAAATACCAACCCAGTTTGATTGAAAAATTTATTGAGTTCGTCCCATCTTTCCTTGGGAAGGCGCGATACAGAGAATCCAAATAAACTATCTTCATTTTTCATGAAATTGGGGCAATTCTTAACTCCTCCTACTCAGTACACCACTTGATCTTGCAACGACCCACCAACTTTGATTCTTAAAGTTGAATGCTGAAAGTAATTTTAAAAATTAATCTGAAATTGTTCTTACCACGTTAGAACCAAATTTAGTCCAACTTCGTTCACACAACCACTCTTATGAGGTGGCTTTTAACAGTATTCGAATCGCAATATTTGCAATCTATTTTTTGATTCTTAGGGTATGGACTACCATGGATGAATTAATGATAGAGACATGTAATATTATATACGTAGAACTCACCTTTTATTGCATTTATTAGACCATTCTTTTTCAAATCCTACGGAAAATATAAAATAAAAGAAAAGTCAAATTTTATGTAAAAGACATTGTTCATACAAACAAAATAAAAAACTTACCAAATTTAAAAGTCCAGCCTTTCCCCAAGGACATTGATTGTAGTTGCATTTTTCAATAGGCCACCAATCCAATGTAGGCGCATACAAAGTTCTCATCTGTTTCACAATTGATGTTGCTCCTTGAATCACAACATTCACATTTTGTGTGGGCGAAAGCGATATCTCGAAACAAGGATTACTAGGCTGAATATGCATTTCAAATCCATATTCACGATGTCTAAATAGTAGGAATGAGCGGGAAGAATTGAGGTAATGCAATTGTAATCACGCATGTGTTTATTTATATGCTGTATTAAAAGTTTGTTACAATTAGATATGAATTTAAAATTTGTTAGGAAATTTAATCGTGGTAAAGGCATCATTATCATTTTCTTTAAAAGCTATAGTTTTGCAGCTGTAACTTATTCCATTTCAACTACGGTCGAGATAATGATTCCAACTCGTTAGTTGGCATGAAAATTTCTTTTTAAAACCACTTTTGGGCCATCTACCATTCAAATTCCAAATTAAAGGCTTGTATTGTTGCTTTAGCTTTTATGTCTTGTTGTCCAAATTGTTAATGGAAGAGGAATGTGGGTTGTTAATTATGACTCCTATTTCAGTCAAATTTTAGAAGTAATCTTCTAGTTAAACTCTGTTTATTTGTTTCAATCAAACAACGACTAGTTAGATTATTTTATTATTATTTGACCTATGAATTTAGCCTATAAATAGGCTCTTTTACAACCTTAGAAAATACACCCATTAGATATTAGAAATCATAACACATTTAGAGAATTTTGTGTTTACGTTTTGAGGTTCTTTGTTTTGGGTTTTGGGGTTTAGTTTTTATCTCCATCTTTTGTACTCTTAGTTACATTTGCCATTATAGTAAAATTATCTTTGCCCATGGTTTTTATCCTCTTTGGAGGGGTTTTTCCATGTTAAATTTTTGTGTCCAATTTCTCAATTTATTCCACTACTCTTACTTGTTCGTTGCTTAATCGGGATGATCCTAACAAGTGGTATCGAGCTAGTTTAATTTTCATAGATCAGCCCATTCAGATATGGCAGCAACAAGGTTTGAAATTGAGAAGTTCGATGGTGAGACAAATTTCAATCTCTGGCAAGTTCGGATGATGGCAATTCTAGTTCAAACCGGCTTGAAAAAGGTTGTTACCGGGAAAAAGCCTGAGAATCTAAATCAAACAGAATGGGAAGAGCTTGATGAAAAGGCTTTGTCTGCAATCCAGTTGTGCCTCGCGAATACGGTATTGCAGGAGGTATTGATGGAGAAGACCTCATCTGCCTTGTGAAAAAGGTTAGAAACTCTTTATGCGACTAAGTCTCTGAATAACCATTTAGTGTTAAAACAACGTCTATTTACGTTTCACATGAACGAATGTGAGCTTCTTAGAGATCACATCAGTCAATTACTTACTCTTTTAAATGATTTAAAGAATGTTGAGGTTCATATTGATGATGAAGATCAGGCTATGCTATTATTGTGCTCTTTACCCCCTTCATACAAGTCTTTCAGGGAGACCCTGATTTATGGCAGAGACAAACTCTCGTTTGAAGATGTGAAGGGTCATCTGTTGAGTAGAGACAAACTCGACAATGAGCTTCATTTGGATAGCAAGATAGATAGGCAAGCTTCCGTTTTGATAGCATCAAAGAAACGAGACAAAAGGTGCCGCTATTGTAAAAAGTTAGGTCACGTCAAAGCAGATTGTTATAAACTGCGAAAGAAAAGAGCTGCTGAGAGTAACGAGGAAGATGTAGCTGGTGCTAATTTGGCCGATGAAAGCGGCGATGATTTCTTGTTAGTGTCAACGAGCGATAACTCCAAGCTCACGTCTAAGTGGGTCCTAGATTCGGGATGTTCTTTCCACATGTGTCCCAATAGAGAATGGTTCTCCACATACAGTTCGGTTGAAGGTGGAGTTGTATGCATAGCAAACGATTCATCTAGTAAGGTAATTGGTATTGGTACGGTTGAAATTAGGATACACGATGGGACGATTAGGACACTCTTAGATGTCAGGTATGTACCTGATTTACGAAAGAATCTCATCTCCTTGAGTATTTTAGACTTGAAAGGATGCAGAATCAACATCGAGTTGAGCGGCATTAAAGTATCTCGTGGAGCTCGTTTTGTTAAAAGGTAAAAGAAGCGGCGATCTTCATATTCTGGAAGGTTCTATAGTGACCGGTGAAATCAAACGTCCGTCGTCCGTTACAGAGTCAAAGTCAACTCATTTAGAGCGAAGGCAACTTGGTCATAGGAGGGAAAAAGGTATGACCGTTTCGTTGAAGAGAGGTTCTCTTTTGGATGCAGTTTTTGAAAAGTTAGGGCCTTTGTGTTTGTGAAAATCAAACCGGGTTAGTTTTGATTTGGCGATGTACAAGTCGAAGGCTAGAAGTCTTCCAGTTTCTAAGCACAGATTCGACTCAGTTAATTCCCTGCATGGTTCAAGATAGGCTTGTGGCGTGCTTTGGCAAAGATGGCATTGTGGAAATATGAGTCAAGCTGGAGATTTGTTAATTATGACTCCTATTTCAGTCAAATTTGAGAAGTAATCTTCTAGTTAAACTCTGTTTATTTGTTTCAATCAAACACTGATTAGTTAGATTATTTTATTATTATTTGACCTATGAATTTAGCCTATAAATAGGCTCTTTTACAACCTTAGAAAATACACCCATTAGATATTAGAACTCATAACACATTTAGAGAATTTTGTGTCTACGTTTTGAGGGTTCTTTGTTTTCAGGTTTTCGGGGTTTAGTTTTTATCTCTATCTTTTGTACACTTCGTTCTGTTGCCATTATAGTAAAATTATCTTGGCCCGTGGTTTTTTATCCTCTTTGGAGTGGTTTTTCCACGTTAAATTTTTGTGTCCAATTGCTCAATTTATTCCGCTACTTTTATTTGTTCATTGCTTAATCGGGACGATCCTAACATGGGTTTTGTTACAAGGAAAATTGTATTTTTAATAATATTTCAACAAGTAAATATTGCATGTTATGGAAGTCTGCGGGAATTATATTATTGCAATAATTAAACCTATCATTAATCTTGAAATGTTAGAAATTATGTGTCGATGGTAGTAGCTTTTTAGAAAAAGTTTCCCACATTAGTTTCTTCCAAAATTTTCTAGAGAGGACCTATCTACTTTCGCTCAAAAATCCTAAATCTCTTTTGTGAATTTTCATAAACTCAATCGTATCTTAAAATATTTTTGTACATAAAAGAACTTTCTGAGTTATTTTAATATACTCGATAATTGAAAGTAATATATATTATAAATCAATTCTATCATATATTGATTTCAATAGAATTTTTTGTCTTTTTCTTTTTTTTACAGAAAAGATAGACCACAGGGTTTGTATAAGACAATGAATTGTTGGTTTTGAGAATGTTACTCCGGGCCTTTAGAAAATGCATCTTAACGAAGATGACATCAACTACCTAGACTAAGCAAGACCTTGTTTTGTTTTCAGTGTAATGAAATGCATAGAAAATCAAATCGTTATAACTTAAAATCCAAACCCTATAGGGATAGTTTATATTATTTTTTCAATTTTTATGTCCTTTTTCATATTTCAAGTTCAAAACCAATTAGGGAAGAACAAGTGCACTAAGTGCCCATATTTCACCTTGTATACTATAAAAGCCCAATAGGTAAGCCACCTACCTAGTGGATTTGACACTTGGGTCGATTGGCCAAGTAGTACAAAATTCTTTATTTAAAATTTGCAAAGTATATTTTCCGTAGAAATTCGGGGTTAGTGACATTGCAAAATTACTAAAAACTACTAATTAAATATGTTTGAATGTTTATAAACTTTATTATTTGATATAAAGTTGTTTGAATTATTTATGTTTTTAGTTGATGAAATTCCACCAACTGATGATTACATTGTGTAGATGTATTTTTCACATTTGCATCTATCTTGTTTTTCTCTGAACCACATAATTTTTTTACAAGCGAGAGGAGTTAACCCCAATTCAATTATCCTCTTTCCTCACATTTGAATAATATAGGGACTAGATTACCTATTTAAATTTGAAAGGGACTGAATTGCTCGTGTCCTAATATTTTATTAACGTAAATAGTCAATTTAAATCGTTAATTGTCCTTTCTCACACTCTCTCTTATAGTACATGGACTAAATTGGTCCTGACTCTGTTGTACAAGGACCTCTCGTGTTATTTTTCCCTACTAACTAAAAGAAGTAAAATAGGAGGAATCCTAAAAAGAAAACAAGAATAAAAGAACAAAACAAGTCGTGGGAAAGTTATGAACGAATTGGCTACTCAAATTAGGCATCCAAGGCGCGAGTGGAAAGAGTACTCAAACCCCACAAAATCAGAATGGCCAGGTTGATGTAGAACAATTTCAATCTTCAAATAGGAGAGGCCTATACCCGTTCCATAGCGGCCCGAGACAAAAGAGGGCGTTCGTTATCCTTAGCTAAGATTCTTTTCTCCAAACATTGAAAACGAATATTATTTTCTTCCAATAAGCGTTCATTTAATTATTAATTTTGATACGTTGTAATATTTGGGAAAAAAATATTTCTAAGGTAAAGAAATGAGTTTCGATTAATTATATTACATTTTATTGTGTTCATCTTTATCATGAAAACATGTAGGGCACTGTCTTTAAATTTGAAATTGCACTAGGAAACTTGTGACAGAAGATGTACGAAAATGAAGTAGATGAAAAAAAACATTGGAAACATGCCGAATCTAATATAGAAGCGACAGTGAGTGATTTATTCTCAGCGGATTGTTTTGTCCATGTAAAATATAGTAAGAAATGAATTGAGATAAAGGCAGAAAAATTGAAGGAAACTAAAATTTAAACATTCATACATAACTAAGAACAATAGTAACAACTGAAAAAATAAGTTAGAAACTCTTATCTCGTTCTAAAAGTTCGAGCAAAGTTTGAGGGTATTACATTTTAGATAAAGAAATGATGTAATTTAAGCACAGTCAGGGACTTGAAAGTCTCTGATGGTTACATAGACTATGGAATGAGCTGCAATAGAGATGGGTGTGGAAGCATTGACAAGCTTTGGCTCCATCGCAGGAATTTTGAATGTTTCTGTTGGAACCATTGGAGCGTCATTCAACAACACGATTTGACCTTGTATATTTCCAGCTAAGCGCAACCAAATGATACTCTTCTCTATTCAGGAACCTTTAAATTCAAGATGTTTGTAATTTGAAATTGTGACATTGAACGAGCTATCCTTTGACAAGTTAATAAAAATGATAGAAATCCCGGTACAGCAAGAGAGAAAATGATGCAGATAACATTTAATAAAAATAAATAATTTGAATAACAAAAAGTTCACTCTATCAAAGGTGACATACCTTTTTCTTTGCACAGTGAGCATATACACGCAAATTTGGGTTAGACTCTTGAGTTACGGCAAGTACAGTACTTCCCATAAGTCGGTGCCATAGAAGTGCACTAGAAATGAAACAAATTGATAAGATGAATTATGTTGGCTGCTATAGGGAAAAAAAAACCAAGGATAAGGCTCACAGTATCTGTGTGAAGATACGGACCCGTAGTAATCTGGATTGGGAATAGATGTTGTAGTATTAAGTAAAGCATAATTTCCACCGATGAGAGTTTCCCTACAGAAGACCTTGTGATTGTAGGTTGAAGCCATTCCCAATTGATCTAAATACCTGTTAAGGGAGAAAAGTTTGACGCGTGTTTTATTACACAAAATAAAGGTAGAGTTAGAAGAAAAGGAGAGAAAAATATTACCAAAATCCATCAACAAAGGTTGGGGACAAATCTTTAGCATCACATGTTAAGAGCTCATTGATTCGAAAACCCAAGCTCCATTGCGGTTTAAACTTGTTGACAATATTCAAAACACCTTTATAGGTTTGGGCAACTTGATTTAGGTAAGATGGATCTTGAATCTTGGTAATCATGTTTGGATCATCACTGCATATGCATCCATCGAATTAAGAAACCGACCCTACTAGTAATAAGTAAGCCTCTAAAACCTCTTCGATAAACACTTTGAATTGAGACATATTTGGATACCAGGTCCAAGATTATAGATATGGTGTGTAACTCCATCAACAACTTCATGTTACGAAACTTCTAGGAAGGAATTGAACCATTTCTCATCATAATAACAATTAGGACCTAGAACCTTTGGTTGAGTTTTGGGATGCAGGTGTAATTCTTTCACTAGATTCTTAAGTACTACTATGTCTTTTCCATATTGTTCAGCTCAACACTTGCACCCATCCCACTCCATGAAGTTGATTTCTGAAATGATAAATTGATTAAAATACAATTCGAAAAATATAATGGAAATTAATCTTGTGCAGAGCTTCGGGAAATCAAATTTAGTTACCAAATTCATAAGAATCAACTTTGTATCCCCTGGAAATAGTATACTTCATGAAATCCCTTTCATTTTGCGATTTCCAATCGCCAACCCAAAGACCCTTTTTGATTTGTGACTATTTTCTTCCGAGAAGAGCATTCAACCCGAATGTAACCTTTACTCTTCAAAATGTCATATCAATAAAGTCAATGTCTTTACTAAGTAAAAAAAGGGAATACTTAACTCTTTTTTGCAATAAATAGAAATACCAACCCAGTTTGATTGAAAAATTTATTGAGTTCGTCCCATCTTTCCATGGGAAGGCAGCCCTGAGAGAATCCAAATAAACTATCTTCATTTTTCATGAAATTGGGGCAATTCTTAACTCCTCCTACTCCGTACACCACTTGATCTTGCAACGACCCACCAACTTTGATTCTTAAAGGATTGAATGCTGAAAGTAATTTTAAAAATTAGTCTGAAATTTTTCTTACCAGCGTTGAACCAAATTTAGTCCAACTTGTTCACACAACCACTCTTATGAGGTGGCTTTTAACAGTATTCGAATCGCAATAGTTGCAATCTATTTTTTGATTCTTAGGGTATGGACTACCATGGATGAATTAATGATAGAGACATGTAATATTATATACGTAGAACTCACCTTTTATTGCATTTATTAGACCATTATTTTTCAAATCCTACGGAAAACATAAAATAAAAGAAAAGTCAAATTTTATGTAAAAGACATTGTTCATACACATAAAATAAAAAACTTACCAAATTTAAAAGTCCAGCCTTTCCCCAAGGACATTGATTGTAGTTGCATTTTTCTATAGGCCACCAATCCAATGTAGCGCATACAAAGTTCTCATCTGTTTCAGCAATTGATGTTGCTCCTTGAATCACAACGTTCACATTTTGTGTCGACGAAAGCGATATCTGGGAAACAAGGATTGCTAGGCTGAATATGCATTTCAAATCCATATTCCCGATATCTAAATAGTAGGAATGAGCAGGAAGAATTGAGGGTAATGCAATTGTAATCACGCATGTGTTTATATATATGCGTGTATTAAAAGTTTGTTACAATTAGATATGAATTTAAAATTTGTTAGGAAATTTAATCGTGGTAAAGGCATCATTATCATTTTGTTTAAAAGTTACAGTTTTGCAGCTGTAACATATTCCATTTCAACTACGGTCGAGATAATGATTCCAACTCGTTAGTTGGCATGAAAATTTCTTTTTAAAACCACTTTTGGGCCATCTACCATTCAATTTCCAAATTAAAGGCTTGTATTGTTGCTTTAGCTTTTATGTCTTGTTCTCCAAATTGTTAATGGAAGAGGAATGTGGGTTTTGTTACAAGGAAAATTATATTTTTAATAATATTTCAACAAGTAAATATTGCATGTTATGGTAGTCTGCGGGAATTATATTATTGCAATAATTAAACCTATCATTAATCTTGAAATGTTAGAAATTCTGTGTCGATGGTTGTAGCTTTTTAGAAAAAAGTTTCCCACATTAGTTTCTTCCAAAATTTTCTGGAGAGGACCTATCTACTTTCGCTCAAAAATCCTAAATCTCTTTTTTGAATTTTCATAAACTCTATCGTATCTTAAAATATTTTTGTACATAAAAGAACTTTCTGAGTTATTATAATATACTAGATGTAACATCCTGGAAAGGGCCTATGCATTTTCGGTTTAATTGTACGAAGTAACATGTTTTATGTACTAAGAATAAATTTTGAACAATTTTGGAAACCTGAAAATGTATGGAAATGTTAAGTTAAAAAAAAATGGAAAGTGAATATTTTTGGAAACTTGGAAATGGATGGAAATGATTTGGAAATGATTCAAAATAGGAAAGTGCACATTTCTGAAACTTGGAAATGTAAGAAAATGTCAAGTTTACTGAGCGAACGAAAATTTTTGGAAACTTAGAAATGACTTAGAAATGTCGAGTTTTAAAGTTTAAAAGAGGAAATTAAGGCAAGGTGGCCTTAAAAGAAAAGTTTGTGAAATTTGACACACAAACAGGCTTGGAAAAGTGGCTCAAGATGCCACTTAGGGCCTCTGAAATGGCACCACATGCAAGGTGTTGGGCACTGGTTTGAGTCACTTGGGAAGCAAATAAAAGAAGTTTTATTTTTGCTTCCAGGAGCTCTGAGTGGACGGCACAAGCCTTCTAGAAAGGAGGAGTTTTATTCTCTTTAATATTCGATTAATAAGGTGATAAATAAGGGATTTAATTTGGATTATTTTTGAAGAGATAATAAAGGATTATTCTCTAATTATTTTAAATTAAGAGATAAAGCTATCAAATAAAGAAGAGTGGTGGCCAAGTTAGGGATTAGAGGAGTAGTTTCGGCTATAAAAGGAAGGAAATAGGGCTACTCATCAATTTTTCTTCCTCCTCCTCTCTCTGCCAAATTTAGTGCTCTCCTCTCTTCTCTTCTCTTTTTCTTTTGTCAAGCCGAATCTATAGTCCACCATTGCCAAAATTCTCAAGTTTCTTTTCCTTATTTTCGTGGAAACCAAATACCCCAAGAGAACCTCTAGTCGACTTCTCCATTAAATCCCGAAGCCAAACTTTATCATCTAGTCATCAAGGCCGATTCTTTAAGGGGCTTTTAACAAGGGTGCTACCGATTTCTTAAAAAGGGTAAGATCCAAAGTTTGGTTTCAATTCTTTTATATTTTAAACCTATCTAAAATTTAGGGACTAATCTCTATTATGGATTTTGGCCGAGTTATGGAAGGATGTTTTCGGGATTTAAGAAATTGTTAACTACAATAAGGTATCTTTCGGAACTTCTAAGATCTAAGGTAAGTTATGAATACCATTCGACCATAAGCTATATTATTATGATTTAATGTTAGATTGGATCTAACATGGGTACATAGGGATTTCGACAGCAATAAAGAAGCAAGGATCCAATTCGGGCTTTAAGATTTGGAAGGTAAGAACAAAGGTAAATTCGGTCAAGGCCTATTTTAGTAGTAGATCTATTATTATGTGTTTTAAGCCGAAAACTAACCAATTCAAGGGATTTAGTGACTAGCCGATTTCAAAGGGGAAAAATACGAGTTTCTGGGATTTGATTAAATCATCGAATTGACACCAAGGTAAGCTTTAAGAATACAAATCCTACTAGGATTTGGTTTTCTAGCCGAATAGGCTTTGTGCTAAATAGTAAGTGATTAATCAATTGTAGGAACTTGAGATCTAAGGCGATAGATCGATTTGGGATTTCAATGAAGTGGTTAAGCAAATCAGTGTGTGTACCCACACTACTTCTTAATATGTTTCATGGCCTGTTTTATTAAAATATGTGATATTAAGAATATGAAAGTGGCTAGGGTACCATGTTATGGTACTAAGTACTCAGTACGTTTCCTACTTCTACAAAGAATATGAAAAAGGTCATTAGTAACATGAGAATATGATAAGAATGTGAACTCGGCATATTTATGCATATCATCATTATATGGGGCATATGGGTTTGTTTGAAAGGGGAAGTGAATGTGGTGACTTAAGACCACGAACGAACACGGTGACCTAAGACCGTGATATCTCGAAAGTGGTGACCTAAGACCACAGATGTCTGAAAGTGGTGACCTAAGACCACGATGAATCAACGTGGCGACCTAAGACCACGAATGCGGTGACCTAAGACCGCAATTTGGAGTGTAGCGGAAGGAGGGTCGACTTAGTAGTCCCCACGGTGTGCATGGTTGGTACGGGGGTATGTAGCGGATGGACAATTAGGTTTGGGTTTGGGAATGCATCATAACTTGTATTCTATGTTTTGAAGGTGTAACTCCTGTATGCCTGAATCTATTATGACTTAGTGTCATGTACACATTGAGTCCGTTTGACTCACCCCGTTGTGGGACCATATTTCAGGTGATGAACAGTGATGGACCGAGACGGCAGAACTTGTGGTGGCCATGCTCAACAAGAAGTTTTTATTTTATGAACTACTATTTCTATTAAAGTACTTGAATTACTTGGAAATTATTTGATGTAATAAGGCCATAAGGCCATAGTTGAATTGTTTTCCATTTATTTCTATTTATTATGATTATGAGTTTTACCTATTAAAGTTTAAGTAAAATTTTTAATTGAATTCGTTTTCAACACAAGCCCAACCCAAACAATGTTTTTTTTTTCAAAATCGCACAAGTTTTCTCTAGGTAACGAAAGAATTTTGAAACCGGTTTACTTGAGGAACATACCAAATCTGGGCAAATCTCGTGGGCGGGGTTTGTAACACCCTGAATTAGGGGTTATTTGTAATTTAAATATTTTCCCATGTGTGTGCTTGAAGAATTAAATTCTAGAAGTATTAAGCATGTTCTAGGGCCTAGAGCTAACCCCTGAGCCAGTCGGACTTGGAACTAAAAATTTCTTTTAAAGTATCTTAAATGAGGAAGCTAGGAGATAGGGGTAAATTTGAAATTTTGGAGAAACATGTCACGAAATAAGGCAAGAGCAAAGTGGTAACCTAGCGCCTTAAGAGTTGGAGGAGAGAATAGGCGCAGTCGCAGATTTAGTGGTTTGGAGCAACATTTTGCATTTTATTTTCTATATATGCGGTGATGGGCTTTGAGTTAAGGAGGGCTTAAAAGAAAATATGGCGCATTTATGTCATAAAATAACGCCTTGGAAGAGTGGCATGCTGGGGCGTTGGGCGAGAGGGCTGCAGTAGTGAGGTTCTAGGTTCGAACCAAGGGAGCTGCAATTGGGGTTTTATTTTTTTTATGCATCTGGCGTGAAGAGAATTAGTAATTGGCCTGCACGTGGGACTTTTAATTTGATAAGGATAAAATTTGTTTTATATTCTTCAAATTCGGCTGGAGGGATGGGATTAGTATTATTTTTTGTTATTTTATTTGATTTAAAGAAGTGATAAGGGATGGGATAAAGGATTGATATGGTTTTTAATTTAATTGGAACGGTGATAATTAATAGATAAAGTTTTATCACATGGGAAGCAATGGCCGATTATGGGACTCCTATGGGACTTTCAAATCGGTTTTGAATATAGTAAAGGGGGGTGCCAAAATTCATCTAAATTGGTTTTCTTTTATTTCTTTTTCCAATTTGTTTCCTAACCGAATTCTCCTAGCCCTCATTGTTCAAAATTCTTCAAACCCCTTTCTTCCATTGTTTCTACTTAGCCAACCTACTCCTCTCTTTTACTAAAAATTGCACCTTCCATTTGTGTTGCTAGCCGAATATCTCTTCCATAAAGGGCTTAAGGCCGAATCCTCCCTAAAGCAAGGTGCTTTGCGATTCCAATAAGTGTGGATCTTGGATTTGTAACCCTTTTAGAAAGCTAGCATTAAGAAGAATGGAGAGGTCTTCCGGGATTTAAGGTAAGCTCGGTATGTAGGCTATGACTTTCGGCCAAAGGCCATGTTAGGTAATATATGTGGTGACTGATCTTTTTGTGGGTTGTTAAAGGAATTTCTGTGAGTCTTAATCACGTGATTTATTTCGAGATTTGTTTGGGAATCAAATCCGTTCGAGGTAAGTCCGCAAAAGAGCCTTTGGTATTAATTTGGTTTGGCCGAATAGGCCTAAGTCCCTAATCATGTTGTTGGCCGATTATAGGTCAAGGGATTTAGCATCGTAGATCGGATCTTCGGGATCTAGGAATTCCGGTAGAAACAGGTGTGTGTAAACTCTTTACACACTTTATTAATAAACTTGCTATATTATTGTCTTGAGTATAAATTTTGGTAGTGATCTATGATATGCTTGTGGGCTTAAACATGGATTCCGGGTAAGTCCCCTAACTTGTGATTTTTGATATATGTTTGCATGCCATCACATGATGTTTAATACTATGACATGATATATGAAATTTGTTGTATAAGCATGTGATGGTGGGATTGATGAGAGGAGGGGATGAACTATGGATCTGTCGTCGATGGTTTTGACCACAAGATGGGTTGGCCCCATTAGATTATTGTGACCTATGGTCATCAGTGGTTTTGACCACAACGATTGATTATTTGCGACTAAGTCCCAGTGGTTTGGTACCACCAGTGGTTTTGACCACACTTTATATATTGTGACCTATGGTCATCAGTGATTTTGACCACACGATGGGTTGGCCCCATCATTTAAATCGTGACTTTAAGTCATCAGTGGTTTTGACCACACGGGGTAGAAAAGGAGTATGGATGGCTAGTTGGGTTGCATGAGCATGTTTATTAATGAATTGTGTATGAGATGTATTTTCCGGGTGGGGGATTTACACATTGAGTCTCGGTGACTCACCCCCTTCCTTTACCATTTTGCAGATGAGTAGAACGCAGAGATGGAGCCAGAGAGGACTCGAGGCGGCCATGCTTATCAGTGGATTTGAAAATTACTTTGTTTAGGTTAATCTTATTTATTTATTTTTTTCTTAAAGTCTTTTAATTTGGGATGTAATAAGGCCGCTAATTCTTGGATGTTTATTTTATTGCTTTACTTTACTCATGTTATTACAAATGGAATCTTATAAAAATTAATTGAATCAAGTTAAAAGTAACTTTTCTAACTTAATAACTTTTACGAGTTTTCAAAGAAGTTACCATCGGGTAAACAAATTCACCCTTCAATAATGATTTTGAAAGTTCCTTAAATTTTAAATAATCGCATAGCCAAAGAGTTCATCAACCCAACCATGTTTATAAAAGCCCAATTGAGTTTTCAAACACCGTTTTAAAACCTTAGCCAAATTTTATCAAATTTTCACCAAACTTTCAAATTGGTCCAAATTATTTTACTCCGTGACATACCAGATCCGGACAGGACTCATGGGCCGGGTTTGGGGTGTTACAAATTGGTATCAGAGCCGGGTTCAAAACTTCATGTGGGGCCCAAGGCCCAAAAATAATTTGGTAGGCCTTTTGAAATACCTTTGGTTTTGAACAAAGATGGCACCGAGTCTCCTGCACTAATCCGCCTGTAAGTACTTGACTTCTTTGTGGATTATTACTTGTAGAAGGGTAGGAAGCATGGAACGTAGATAGTGATAAGTGCTTTAAACCTTAGGACTAGTTTACCCTAACAAGGACGTAAGACTTTAAAAGCCTAATTAAACAAACCTACGACCAAGTCGCGAGTTAGGGTGTGGTAACCTTGGTGCGCATGTCTAGGATTGGATCCTAAGAGCTTGGTACTTAAGCGGTCCTCGTGACTCACCTCCTCTTCGCAGATTCCTACCTGTGCGTAGCTTCGGTTCACCCTAACCAAGAGGACTCGATCTTAGGCTAAACACGCTAAATAAAACCCGAAAGGGATTAGCCATGTTTTAAGGAAAACTCTAGTTTTAAAATCACTAAAATATCTCTTTTAAATAGTAGGACAAATTTATTTTTGGAAAATTTTCAAAATATTCTCGATTTATCAAAATTACCAAAATGCCCCTAGTGGAAAAATTACGAAAAATGCCCTTGGTTTTAAAATTACCGTATTACCTCGATTTCAATAAAAATTCTCTTACTTTGCAAAAAGTATCCCAAATTTTGTATTTCAAAATAATACCGACTTTTGAAATTTACAAAATTACCCCCGATTGACAAAATTACCAAAATACCCCTGGTTTCCAAAATTTTGCCGTACCTTTAATTTACAAAATTTTCGAAAATACCCTCCAGTTTTGGGGAAATTTCAAAATGTCTTGATTTATTAAAGTTTCAAAATTCCTCTGATTTATTACGAAAAAATACCCTATAGGAAAAATGACGAAATTACCCCAGGGTAGGAATGATCGAAATGCCCAAAGTGGTGAAGTGAATGTTGTGGATGAATATGAATGTGATTCTCTGAATTAGATTAGTAAACTTGAACTGAAACTTTGTTCGATCGAAAGAACCACTTCTAGAAATTCTTTTCATAAAATTTTTTGCGGTTAAGCAAAGGAACAAATACTAATGCATAAAACTTTTAATCGATTAAATCGCGACGTTAGAAATGAGTTCTAGGGGATGTGTTAGATTTGTTAAGATCAGAGTGCGCAAAGATAAGCGTAGTACTGAGTTAGGATGTCTGATTATTCGTTAGTAAGTAATTTAGAGGACGAAATTATTTTAAGGGGGTAGAATTGTAACACCCCAATTAGGGGTTATTTGTAATTTAAATATTTTCCCATGTGTGTGCTTGAAGAATTAAATTCTAGAAGTATTAAGCATGTTCTAGGGCCTAGAGCTAACCCCTTTGAGCAGTCGGACTTGGAACTAAAAATTTCTTTTTAAGTATCTTAAATGAGGAAGCTAGGAGATAGGGGTAAATTTGAAATTTGGGAGAAACATGTCACGAAAATAAGGCAAGAGCAAAGTGGTAACCTAGCGCCCTTAAGAGTTGGAGGAGAGAATGGGCGCAGTCGCAGATTCGAGTGGTGGAGCAGCGTTTGCATTTTATTTTCTATATATGCGGTGATGGGCTGAGTTAAGAAGGGCTTAAAAGAAAATATGGCGCATTTATGTCATAAAATAACGCCTTGGAAGAGTGGCTCACATGGCGTTGGGCGAGAGGGCTGCAGTAGTGAGGTTCTAGGTTCGAGCCAAGGGAGCTGCAATTGGGGTTTTATTTTTTTTATGCATGCTGGCGTGAAGAGAATTAGTAATTGGCCTGCACGTGGGACTTTTAATTTGATAAGGATAAAATTTGTTTTATATTCTTCAAATTCGGGCTGGAGGATGGGATTAGTATTATTTTTTGTTATTTTATTTGATTTAAAGAAGTGATAAGGGATGGGATAAAGGATTGATATGGTTTTTAATTTAATTGGAACGGTGATAATTAATAGATAAAGTTTTATCACATGGGAAGAAATGGCCGATTATGGGACTCCTATGGGACTTTCAAATCGGTTTTGAATATAGTAAAGGGGTGCCAAATTCATCTAAATTGGTTTTCTTTTATTTCTTTTTCCAATTTGTTTCCTAACCGAATTCTCCTAGCCCTCATTGTTCAAAATTCTTCAAACCCCTTTCTTCCATTGTTTCTACTTAGCCAAACCTACTCCTCTCTTTTACTAAAAATTGCACCTTCCATTTGTGTTGCTAGCCAAATATCTCTTCCATAAAGGGCTTAAGGCCGAATCCTCCCTAAAGCAAGGTGCTCACGATTCCAATAAGTGTGGATCTTGGATTTGTAACCCTTTTAGAAAGCCAAAGATTAAGAAGAATGGAGAGGTCTTCCGGGATTTAAGGTAAGCTCGGTATGTAGGCTATGACTTTCGGCCAAAGGCCATGTTAGGTAATATATGTGGTGACTGATCTTTTTGTGGGTTGTTAAAGGAATTTCGACATAGTCTTAATCACGTGACGATTTCGGGATTTGTTTGGGAATCAAATCCGTTCGAGGTAAGTCCGCAAAAGAGCCTTTGGTATTAATTTGGTTTGGCCAAATAGGCCTAAGTCCCTAATCATGTTGTTGGCCGATTATAGGTCAAGGGATTTAGCATCGTAGATCGGATCTTCGGGATCTAGGAATTCCGGTAGAAACAGGTGTGTGTAAACTCTTTACACACTTTATTAATAAACTTGCTATATTATTGTCTTGAGTATAAATTTTGGTAGTGATCTATGATATGCTTGTGGGCTTAAACATGGATTCCGGGTAAGTCCCCTAACTTGTGATTTTTGATATATGTTTGCATGCCATCACATGATGTTTAGTACTATGACATGATATATGAAATTTGTTGTATAAGCATGTGATGGTGGGATTGATGAGAGGAGGGGGATGAACTATGGACTGTCGTCAGTGGTTTTGACCACAAGATGGGTTGGCCCCATCAGATTATTGTGACCTATGGTCATCAGTGGTTTTGACCACAACGATTGATTATTTGCGACTAAGTCCCAGTGGTTTGGTACCACCAGTGGTTTTGACCACACTTGATATATTGTGACCTATGGTCATCAGTGATTTTGACCACACGATGGGTTGGCCCCATCATTTAAATCGTGACTTTAAGTCATCAGTGGTTTTGACCACACGAGGTAGAAAAGGAGTATGGATGGCTAGTTGGGTTGCATGAGCATGTTTATTAATGAATTGTGTATGAGATGTATTTTCCGGGTGGGGGATTTACACATTGAGTCTCGGTGACTCACCCCCTTCCTTTACCATTTTGCAGATGAGTAGAACGCGGAGATGGAGCCGGAGAGGACTCGAGGCGGCCATGCTTATCAGTGGATTTGAAAATTACTTTGTTTAGGTTAATCTTTTTTTTTTTTTTTTTCTTAAAGTCTTTTAATTTGGGATGTAATAAGGCCGCTAATTCTTGGATGTTTATTTTATTGCTTTACTTTACTCATGTTATTACAAATGGAATCTTATAAAAATTAATTGAACTGGTTAAAAGTAACTTTTCTAACTTAATAACTTTTACGAGTTTTCAAAGAAGTTACCATCGGGTAACAAAATTCACCACTTCAATAATGATTTTGAAAGTTCCTTAAATTTTAAATAATCAGACAGTTTCAAAGAGTTCATCAACCCAACCATGTTTATAAAAGCCCAATTGAGTTTTCAAACACCGTTTTAAAACCTTAGCCAAATTTTATCAAATTTTCACCAAACTTTCAAATTGGTCCAAATTATTTTACTCCGTGACATACCAGATCCGGACAGGACTCATGGGCCGGGTTTGGGGTGTTACAAATTGGTATCAGAGCCAGGTTCAAAACTCGGCTGTGGGGGCCCAAGGCCCAAAAATAATTTGGTAGGCCTTTTTGAAATACCTTTGGTTTTGAACAGCATGGCACCGAGTCTCCGGCACCAATCCGCCCAGGTAAGTACTTCTGACTTCTTTGTGGATTATTACTTGTAGAAGGGTAGGAAGCATGGAAAGTAGATAGTGATAAGTGCTTTAAACCTTAGGACTAGTTTACCCCAACAAGGACGTAAGACTTTAAAAGCCTAATTAAACAAACCTACGACCAAGTCGCCGAGTTACGGTGTGGTAACCTTGGTGCACATGAGGACTCTCGAGACTAATCCGAAACTTTTACGATCCTTAAAATTTTTCTCTTTTATACAGGTCTCACACGCCCGTGCAAGATTAGACACGCCCGTGTATGAGCACACACGCCCATGTCCCCAGACCATGCCTAAAAACCCAAGCATTCTTCCAAATGCCCCATGGCCATGGAACGCCCGTGCTCCCCAACCGTGGTGAACACTGACTTCCCTCGCACGACCTAGAGTCTAGACACACGCCCGTGTGGCTAGCCCGTGGCCAACACTGATTAATCCCACACGCCCTAGGCACACGCCCGTGTGACTAGCCCGGGGTCTATTCTGTTTTCAAATATTAACATGCGGGGGACGTGACGGCCACAAAGACACGCCCGTGGTGACCGTGTGTCACACATGGTCTAGACACATGCCCGTGTGTCTACCCACATGGTCAAGAACAAGACTAAGTGTCAAGTTCTTTTCACCCTTCTAACATACACAACATATACTCATCTAACACCATCATAATCAACTCAAATTGAAGTGCATTCTCACATAGAAAACTACATCTTTCTTTCATATAATGTAATAGCCAACAACCATGGCATTATACAAAATAAGCTATCCATCTATAGGCGAACACATCTTAGCCATTTACAACAAAATTTACTAAATTATCTAGCCCCTATACATGCCATATACAAAACATTAAGTTTCATGTACCAAAGTGTGCTGATATGTGGGCTATCTTCTGATGATCCTCGTATCTCGATTCAACGCTTTAATCTATAAGACAAAGGAAAAGAAAGAGAATAAGCTTTAAGCTTAGTAAGTTTACACATAAACAAATAAGCAACATAGTATAAGCTAAGCAACTATTAGCATTATACCAACAAGTAATTCACAACTATGCTTACTCTTTCTATCCCTTACCACATTTCCAACATATCATGAGTCACATACTCATAACCATTGAAATGCACCCCCGCATTCAATATCACATTTACGTAATATACAACACATCATTATTTATCGTAATACATCCACACAAATCAATCCACATAACTTATCCACACAAATCATCCACACAAATTTAGTCTACATAACTAATCCACACTACTCATCCACACGCTTAATACACACAACAATCCACACAGCCAATATCTCGGTGGTTTCGCACTTAGCACACCACATTTGATTAATAAGGTGGTATCACACTTAGCCTACCACAATGGTATTCGTAGTGATTCAAAGACATAGCTCACTAGATGATATACCTCACGATAGCATCGCACATAGCTAGCTCATCGTCAATATGCATTAGGATGGTATCGCACTTAGCCTACCATCTAGCATTATCACAACACATGCACAAGTCTACTTAAACCACATAGATTCCCAATCATTCTCGATCATACATTCATTCACCATTTCTACTACATTCATTCTACTTGAACCACATAGGTTCTAAATCAATCTCGAATTAGCTACACACTAGCTATCATCAAAAATTGTAAGTATGAATGCATTGTTTATGCATGGACTTACCTCGATACTCAAAAGTATTGAAATGTGCAATTTAGTCCACCACCTTACTTTTGCCTCGGTTTCGATCCGGGCCGTCTTTATTGATCTATAATGAATAAATTAGCTTATTCAATACGTACATTGACTAAATTGACCCACATCTCATACTTTAGCAGCGCACTACTATTTTGCCCCTAAACTTTCTCATATTTACACTTTAGTCCCAAAGGCTTGTAAAGTGATTTTTATTCAACTTTATACTCTTTCATGCTTAGCCGAACCACTTACTCAACTAAGGCATTCATCAAATCTCACTAAATCACCCATGTATGACCAAACTTAAGATTTTCACAACTAAGTCCCTACATGCATTTTCATGGAAAATCACTTAGCAAAAGATGTTTCTACTACATCAAGCTTTCATATTCTTCCATAAAACATCAAAATACATGCATGTCATACATGTGTACATTTTTGAACATCCATAATAGCTCACCAAATAGCTATAAATAGCTTACTCATGCTACTAGGACTTCAAAAATACGAAGAATATCAAAAACCGGGCTTAGGAGCACTTACTAGCAAGCTTGAAAAATTGAACGAGCCCTAACAATGGTTTCTCTAATTTTCGACAGCTATAGGAGGAAGATGAATGAATTTCTATCATCTTTTCACCTATTTTAATCACTTAATTGATAAATGACCAAAATGCCCTTTTTGATAAACTTTCAATTTTAACTCATCCATGCCCATTTTTGTCCAAAAATTACAATTTGGATAAATTGCTATTTAAGGACCTCTAATTAATAATCTAAAGCTATTTCACACATATAGCTTCTAGAAACACACATTTTGCAACTTTTGCAATTTAGTCCTTTTGGACAATTCAACCCCAATTTCACAAAATTGCTTCATGAAACTTTCACACTAGCATGCATACATAATATAAGCCTCAAAACTCATTCATGACCCTCGAGTTTGTGGTCTCGAACCACTATTCTAACTAGGCCCTAAACCGGGATGTTACATAAACATACACAATTAACATTCTTAACTAGCCTGCAGCATGATATAATGCACAGACATAAAATTCTGAATTTCAGGATGTTGCAATTCTACCCCCTTAAAGAAAATTTCGGCCTCGAAATTTACCTGATTAAAAGAGATGAGGGTATTGTTGCCGAATCGCGTCTTCTGGCTCCCATGTAGCTTCCTCTGATCCGTGATTACGCCATAATACTTTGACTAACGGAACCGACTTCCTTCTCAGCACCTTAGTATCCCGATCTAAAATCTGTACTGGCTCTTCTTCAAAAGACAAGTCAGGTATTATCTCAACTTCCTCCACTGGTACGATATGAGATGGATCCGAGCGATAACGCCTTAACATAGAGACATGGAATACACTATGTATCTCGACTTAACTCCGAGGTAACTCCACCGATAAGCCACTGGCCCAACTCGCTTCAGTACACGGTATGGTCCGATGAACCTAGGGCTTAACTTGCCCTTCCGTCCAAATCTTAAGATCTTCTTCCAAGGTGAGACCTTCAAAAAGACCCGATCTCCCACCGCAAACTCTATATCCTTACGCTTGGATCTCGCATATGATTTCATCTCGTCCAAGCTTCTTTTAACCGTGCCCGAATTACCTTAACTTTTTCCTCCGTCTCCGAGATCAACTCAGGACCCAATAACTGTCGTTCCCCCAGCTCAGTCCAACAGGTAGGTGTACGACACCTACGGCCATACAACGCCTCATAGGGTGCCATCTGGATGCTGGATTGATAGTTGTTGTTGTAAGCAAACTTTGCCTACGGTAGAAAATCTTCCCAACTACCCCTGAAGTCGATCACACAGCCCCTTAACATGTCTTCTAGAATCTAGATTACTCTCTCCGACTGACCACCAGTCTGCGGGTGAAACGTCGTACTGAAATTTAGCCTTGTACCTAAAGCTTCATGTAAAGCCTTCCAGAACCGTGATGTAAACCTAGGATCCCTGTCTTATATGATAGACACTGGTACCCCATGTAACCTCACAATCTCTGCTACATACAACTTGGCCAACTTCTGCAACGAATAATCCGTACGAACAGGTAGGAAATGAGCAGTCTTTGTTAATCGATCCACTATAACCCATACTGAATCTTTCTTAGTAGGCGTTAAAGGTAACCCACTAACAAAATCCATCGTTATCCTTTCCCATTTCCATAATGGAATTTTCACCGGTTGTAGCAACCCTGACGATAGTTGATGTTCTGCCTTCACCTGCTGACATGTCAATCACTTGTTCACGAGGTCAGTAACCTCTCGCTTCAACCCTGGCCACCAATACTGCTCACAGAGGTCTCGGTATATCTTATATCCCCCAGGGTGCATAGCATATAAGCTACTATGCGCCTCACGCAGAATCATTTGCCTCAATTCCGAATCCCTGGGCATACAAACTCTTCCGCAGAAACACAACACTCCATCACTATTCAACCCAAAATCCCCTATCTCACCACCTTCCACCTGCTGAAGCCGAGAACTCAATCTTTCATCTGACAACTACTTTTCCTTAATCTGATTTACCCATGCAGGCTTCACCTGAAGTTCGGCTAACAGACTACCATCTTCATAAAGGATGAGATGAGCAAACATTGCTCTCAAATCTGATATCACCTTACGACTCAACGCATCTGCCATTACGTTAGCTTTTCCTGGATGATACTCGATTGAGAGGTCATAATATTTCAACAGTTCTATCCACCTCTGCTATCTTAAGTTCAACTCCTTCTAGGTAAGGAGGTACTTCAGACTCTTATGATCCATGTAGATAATCGACTTCTCCCCGTACAGATAGTGTCTCCAAATCTTCAGAGCAAACACTACTGCAGCTAACTCCAAATCATGAGTGGGATAGTTTACCTCATGCGGCCTTAATTGACGAGATGCATAAGCCACCACTTTTCCCCCTTGCATCAGCACACAACCCAAGCCCGTGTGTGACGCATCACAATAAACGATAAACTCCTCACCAGCCTCAGGTTGAATCAATACTGGCGCTTCTGTCAGAATCTTCTTCAATTTCTCAAAGCTCTCTTACTGCTTATCTAACCACACAAACGGTACTCCCTTACGCAATAGCTTAGTTAGGGGTGCAGCAATCAACGAAAACCCCTCAACGAAACGCCTATAATACCCAGCCAAACCTAGAAAACTCCAAATTTCTGCCACTGACTTCGGTGGCTTCCAGTCCAACACAGCCTCGACCTTCCGGGGATCAACTCTAATTCCTTCGGCAGACACAACATGTCCCAAAAAGGTCACCTCTCTCAGCCAAAATTAACACTTACTGAATTTGGCATACAATTGTTTCTCCCTTAATATCTGCAATACGACCCGTAAATGCGAATCATGCTCCTCTTTAGTCATTGAGTACACCAAGATGTCATCTATGAACACTACCACAAATCGGTCTAGATAGGGTTGGAAGACTCGGTTCATCATGTCCATAAATGCAGCTGGTACATTAGTCAACCCGAACGGCATCACTAAGAACTCGTAATGCCCATAACGAGTTCAAAACGCTGTCTTATGAATATCCACCTCCTTGACTTTTAACTGGTGATATCCCGATCTCAAATCTATCTTCGAGAAAACCGAAGCTCCTCCCAGCTGATCGAACAGATCATCGATCCTCGGTAACGGATACTTGTTCTTGATCGTCAACTTATTCAATTGTCTATAATCGATACACATACGCATTGACCCATCCTTTTTCTTAACGAACAACACCGGTGCTCCCCACGGCGACACACTTGGTCGAATAAATCCGCGATCCAACAACTCCTGAATTTGAGCTTTAAGCTCCGCTTAACTCCTTCTACCCCATTCTCGTAGGAGCAATAGACACCGAGCCGCCTCGGCAACAAACTCAATGCCAAATTCCACTTCCTGATCTGGAGGCAATCTTGGAAGCTCCTCGAGAAAGACGTCTGAAAACTCTTTCACTGTTCTAACACTCTCAATTGACAACTCTTTGGCCTCCAAAGCACTGATAAAGGCTAAGAACGCTCCACACCCCTTTCGCACCAACTTCTCTACCTTTAAAGCAGATACCACATTAGACAGATAGTTTTTTCTTTCACCTATCATCATCACTTTCTTATCCTCTGAAGTTCTTAATACCATCCGCTGCAAAGACAAAGTCCAAATTTGCACGATGCTTAACCAGCCAGTCCATGCCAAAAATAAGATCGAACTCCCCGAATGGCAGTTCCATCAAATCCGCTAGAAATACTTCCCCCTGAACTTCTAAGGGCACATCCCTAAACAACTTATGTACTACTACCGACTGTCCTAATGGGCTCATCACAGTTGTTTCTCTAGCAGTAATCTCAGATCTAATATTTAGAGTTCTAGACACAGCACATGCAACATACGAATGGGTGGATCCAATGTCTATCAAAGCGGTAAAAGGTACATCGGATATGAAGAACGTATCGGTTATGACGTCTAGTGCATCACCATCCTCTCGACGTCTGACCGCATAGACCAAACCTGACTGTCTCGCCTCCGTGTTGCCCCTGTTACCTGTACCTCTACTCGGTGCACCTTGACCTCGTCCTACACCATTACCACCTCGACCTGGTCCATGGCCTCTCGGCGGCTACTGAGCGCCTCCAGCCGGCTACACTGTAACATCCCAAAGTTGGGCCTAGTAGGATTGGGCCCAATGGTCCTTGGGCGTAGTAGCGTTTAAAATTTTTGAGAATAAGAGAACGGCTTGTTGGACCTATTAGGTGAGTGATTTTGGAAGGTTAGGGGGCTTCTATGAAGTCCCGAGATTAAACTTGAGCTTTAGGAAAATTTTGGTTTTAGGTGAAAAAAACCCTGGGAGTTGGTAGGTAGCTTTAAGAATAAAATGTGGAGAAAAATGACACAAGTGGAGGTGTGGTGTAGTGGCAAAGTGACGCCACTTAGAGGCAAGGGAGTGACGCCACAGGGAAGGAAGGAGGTCCAAGGTTCAAGTCTTGGCTCTTGCATTTTGATTTTCTTTTTAAATGGACTTTAGAATTTGGCTATAGATTTATATTTAGTTGCGCATGGTTTAAGACACAAGAGGAGCTTGTGGCTTGGTGGCAAGTGGCGTGTTGAACTATTGAAGGAAGCCTGGGTTCGAATCTCATGAAAAGCAAGGGAGTATTTATTTTGCGAATTGGACGGCAAGAGTTTGAGTTGGATTTAAACTCTACTGACGAAGGGATCCCACATCGAAAAGATACAAAGAAGGAAGGTGAGAAGCTAGCTATATATAGAGCATTCTATGATAGGAGGAAGGATACCTTGGAGGGCGTTTGGGCACAGGAGTGGTCGGAGCACGGATTAGCACCAGATTCCTATAAGGTGTGTAACTCTCTCTACTCTAGTTGTAGAGCGACAAATGCCGAAGTGCCGGTCACGGCAATAGTACCCACACGAGCGTGCAAACACACGTGTGGGGCTTCGACGCGATAGTTGAGGCCATCAGTAGTATTCTTGTGGGTTGAGGCTGCTTGGGCCCAATGGGCCTGTGGGCCCAATTGAATAAAATGTATGATGGTGTAGTATATAGTGAACTAGACTAGGTGAATCTCATATACGTGGCTAGATTTTTGTTAGGTGGGCCACACGAGCGTGTGGGCCCAAATGGGCCAAAATCGGGTTTTAGGCCCAATAGTCCTGTACGACCGGAAATGGTAGTTGAGTCGCTCGAGGCGACATCAGGCCTTTGGAAAGGCCATTGCAGGTGCGAAATTACTGAAATACCTTTGGTTTACAAAAGTACTAAAATACCTTTGGTTTACAAAATTACTGAAATACCCTTGGTTTACAAAATTACCGAAATACCCTTGGTTTGTAAAATTACTGAAATACCCCCGGTTTGTGAAATTACCGACATACCCTCGATTTGCAAAATTATCGAAATACCCCCGATTTGTAAAATTGCAAAAATACCCTTGATTTGTGAAATTACTGAAATACCCCGGTTTGTGAAATTACTAAAATACCCCAATTTGTGAAATTACCAAAATACCCCCGGTTAGCAAAATTACCGAAATACCCCCGATTTGTGAAATTACTGAAATACCCCCAGTTTGTAAAATTAGCAAAATACCCCCCGATTTGCAAAATTACTGAAATACCCTCGATTTGCAAAATTACCGTTTTACCCCTAAACGACAAAATGACCGTTGTACTAGTGTTGTATGTGTTAATTGTATGATTGATTATGTTTGAGATGCGTTGCATACATGGATTGGTTATGAGTAGAATTACCGAACTACCCCTGTAAGGTAGAATTACCGAAATACCATTTATAGGGTAAAATGACTGATTTGCCCTTGTAGGTAGATGATCGACTTGTGCAATGAGTGGACTAATTTGGCTGTGGTTGTATGACTGATATGCTTTTATTACATGTTTAAATAATTGTTACTGAGCATGGCCATTTTGCATACACGTGTAATGATTGAGCATGACATACACGACATATTGCATGGGGTTGGGATTATTAATACGGAGGAAGTGCTAATAGGATCGTATGGTCGCTTGACGACTGTGGATCCACCGAAGGCTTTATAGCCACAGCAGGCTTTTTAGCCACGGAGTAGCCATGCTGCACCGATAATGTTACCGAGGGCTGTGTGCCACTAATATGGGCTTTGTGCCGATATTATGGCTTTGTGCCAATTGTATTTACCGTGGCTATGTGCCTAACTTATATATCGATGACTCTGTGTCGATCATATTTACCTCAAGGTCGTGTGCCGATTATATTACCGTCCGATGGCTATGTGCCAAATATAATACAAATAACCGATGGCTTTGTGCCAATTGT
Organism: Gossypium sturtianum; assembly: GCA_025698515.1. Taxonomy (NCBI): domain Eukaryota; kingdom Viridiplantae; phylum Streptophyta; class Magnoliopsida; order Malvales; family Malvaceae; genus Gossypium; species Gossypium sturtianum. The sequence continues at coordinate 136,648 of JAOWAD010000095.1, read as the reverse complement.
AATACCGCCATCGAAGGCTTTTTAGCCATCGAAAGCGCCTATGCTTTGACCGATAAGTTAGTGCCGTAACTAAAGTGCTACATAAGGAGTGTAGGGATGGATGGGTCGATTAAATCCCCACAGGAGTGTAGGGTTGGACAGAGACGGGGTGCAGGTTAGTATGGGCATTAACGCATTGCATATCCGGATTATATTATCGAGATGGGCTTAGGCCCCGATTTATATGTATGACATGTGACATTTGACTTGGGTTAAGGCCCAACCGAGGCTATTTTGGGCTAATGCCCAATTGCCACTGTTATTTTAATGGGCTTGGGCCCGAATTGTTTTGATGCATGTTCTTACTGATGAGGGTGTACACACCGAGTTTTCGTAAAACTCACCCCTTTTTTATTAAATGTTTGTGTAATTCCAAATGATAGAGGATTGGGAGCCGTGGAGGACTCGGGGGTGGCTATACATCGGAGATACTACTCGTGAAATTTAGTAATTTTGATTTTTACCTTATTTTAAGATTATTTATTTTGGGTTAATATTTTGTAATAAGACCATTGGTTTATTTTTTCTAGGTTTTCATTTATAATCATAAACTTATAAATACGGGTTTTCTTAAAACATTAGCAATCGCTTTCTAAAATATCATGTTTACGCAACGATGCAAGTTCAACTTTCAGAACAAAATAGATTTTCAAAATAATAACAACTTTTAAATGGTCATTTAGCAAATCACATTTTTCTCAAACAAACAACGAACTCGGAGTTCAAAAATCCGATAAAACTTTTCTAAACAATTGCTTAGCTTTTCAACTTCCTTCAATGTGACACGCCAGATTCGGGCCTAACTTCTAGGCCGGGTTTGGGGTGTTACATGCGCAAATCTATTATGAACTACCTGAGTTTGATCAGGCTTTCGAGGGCAATCCCTAAACCGATGGTCCTTGGATCCACATCTGAAACAACCACCAGTTCTCTTTCAGCATTCTTCCGAGTGAAGTTTCCCACTATCCGCACAAGGTTGTAACTGATTAGTAGTAGCTTGAACTCTTACTCGAGCTGGCTCCTCATTCCTGGGCCTTTTCTCGAAACCCTCTAGCAGACTCGAGTACCCGCAGTCTCTCTTGTTCCCGCCTATCCTTGTCTCAATTTTTCCGCTTCAATGCTTTACTTCTTCAAAGAATCTTAGCTTTTTCCACCAAAGGTGGCAAAATTCCTCTCTCCTTCAGGGGCTATCGCACCCGCAACTCATCACGCAATCCATCCTCAAAATGCACACAAGATTCATGATCGGGCCAAGACTATACCCCGGGCATACCGACTCGCACGCAGAAATTACCGCCTAGTAGTCGCCACGCATTTACCTCCTTGGATCGATTCAAAATTCCTTCCTTCGGGCATCCACATAGCTAGCCCCGACATACTTTCCTTGAAATGCTCGTCTTAAAGAATTCCCATGTAATACGATCACCGAGTGCCTTCTCGAACAAGGAGCCACCACCGATACGCCTCGCCTCTCAAGCATGGACACAACCCCTTCATTTCCGCTCTCGGCGGTGCAATCCAGGTCGTCCATAATCCACTCCACCGCCTCAAGCCAGTACTCTGCTACACTTGGGGCTACACCAAATACCCCTAAAAATTTCAGCCCCATTCGATCTCGAGCCGCCTCGATATCGACCCACGAGCCGCCGACCCGCTTCTTGCCCCAAAGAATCCTTTCCAAACTCGCAACATCGCTTGGGGACAGAGCGCCGTCCTCTCTCATTCGATCATGTGACCCAGCTTCAGTCACAGGTGACGCAGGTGCATCCATTTCAGGCATATGTCCCGATGTCTCAGATACAACTCTAGCACCTCGGCCTCTACCTCGTCCACGTCTACCACGTCCACGTCCTCTAACGCTCATGTTTACTAACGTTGATTTAATCTGATTAAGAGTCTTATGAATCAGTATGCTATTCGATGTTTATTAAACAATATTTTATGGAGTATAGGAAATAAAGTTGTTTTTCGCAAAACATATCCTAAAGTCTCAATCTCTATAGTTTCAGCTCCTAAAGCTAAAAGTTCTAGAGTATCTCTATTTGTGAAGTTTTCTTACTACAGTAATATAACAATAATCATAAAATGAAAACAAAACTTAGTGACTTGGTGCCGGATGCCTGTCGTGCCATACTTTCTCTAAAATATACATTTAAAATTTAAAATTTTAACAGCTTTGAAAAACACTTTTGAACCCAAACCACAGTCAAGTTTTGCAACCGGGCTCTGATACCATAAAATGTAACACCCCAAACCCGGCCTGTACAGTATGACCGGATCTGACATGTCACATGAAGAAAACGAGTAAAGAACTTGTGCTTCTTACTAAAGATTAGAATTTAGTTTAAGAAAACAAATTTGGATCAGAAATATTTGATAGAAATACTACAATTCTTGAAAGGTTATTTGAAGAATCGATAATTGAATTAGTGATCTTTTAAATCCGTAATTTTTTGAAAATAATATTGATATTTCGAAGGAAAGTCCAAGTTAAATTATTCGAACATATTTGTTATGAAATCCGTTTGTTGATAAATTTTATGAAAAACCGTTGTTTATGATTTTTAAAAAAATCCCCGTTTAAATCAAACCATGATAGAAGATAAATAGTCAAACATAAAATCTAAATTTAAAATCCCAGAGGCCTTATTACAACTTTAACCTAATATAGTAAAAGTAACGAAAATAAACGAAAAAGGAATTTACTAAGTTCGAAAAAACCATTTCTAAAGTATGGCCTCCACCGAGTCATCCATGGCCCAAGTCCACATCACTGAGCATTACCTGCAAGGATTAAAAAAAGGGGGGTGAGTTACTAGAACTCAGTGCATAATCCCCTTACCTTTATCCAATTGCCTAAATCCATATAGCAATAACTTGGGCCTAAGCCCATTTACATAATAGTATTTAAAATGACATGTATGCAGCCCAACCCATCCATCCATCACACCCCGACCACCCAATCACACCTGTGGGGATCAAGTCAACCCACCCCGCCGCTCACACCAAAATATGCAGTCAAGCTGCTATCATATATTTTTATTGTGGCCATGCCACCAAAATCATAAGTAAGCATAATAATGAACATATTGTGGCAATGCCACCAGGCTACACTGCTCTCCATACAATTTTCCCATCCCATGCAATATGTAAAATGCAACATACATAGAATAATATCCACATATATAATCGACGATTAATCCAATATTTATTACGGTGAATCGGTCCATTATAGAACTTTTGTAATTTGGCCCACTAAGGCATTCTAGCAAATCGGCCCATAGAGGCATTTTCATAATTCTTGCCCATAGGGGCATTATCGTAATTCGGCCCATATGGGCATTTTCATAAATTAACCATTTTAATACCGATTTTGAAAAATCTATAGAAATAATGTAGTTTAAGCAAATTTCTTGATTTATGCCATATTACGATTTTTAGCCTTATAATAATAACGATCTATTATCCAACATGTTATCAAATCATGAATCTGCGGGATTTCGGTGTGAGATTACACACCTGATTATGGTAAGAATTAAACCTTCTTGATCGTCGGCACCTAAATCACCATTACTCTTGATTAATCCAACAAACGAGATTTTATTAATCTAAATCTAAATCAAACAATCTATAGAAACGCTTACCCTTAGTATCGTGAACGACCACGATTTGTCTATTCTCACCGGATGATAATAATAATAAATACATCAATTGAAAACTAATAATACTAATAATACGAGCTTCTTCTTCGATATTTGGAATCCAAACGTATAAGCTCATTTAATCACAACTAATAATGAATAATGGATATACTTCATTTTTTTTTAAAATAAACTAAATACATAATAAAGGATAAACTACTAAAATTCATAATTAGGCAACTAATCAGATCAAATCTCGATATAAGGGTAGTCAAAAGGAATGGTGATAACAAAAACAAAGGGGTTCTGGGTTAATATTAGTGGGTATGTCAATAAAAAGGGTGTCTGGTTAAAACGGGGTTAACTAGGGGTTAATTTGTGATGGTAGGCTTTTAGGAATTAGTGGGTTAAATCCTAGGTGCTTTTATCATCTCCGTGAATCAAATCATAAAATGTGGTCTCGACATGTATAATCGATGCAAGTTCTAGAATAACAAATCAGTGTTGACATACTCATAATCAATAAGGTGAGCAAGAAAAAGAAATTATGCTCTATAAGGCTCAAAACTCACAAAAATTATGGGTAATTTGATGTCAACTCTCAGAATTTCAAACTTCAAAGTAATATTTAAACTCAATTCGACAACCTAGAAAAATTTTAAATTCTGAAAATAGACTTATCATGCTTGATTCTCTAGTATTCTTCAAATTTAATTATCAATGCACAATTATCAATGACTTAATCTAAAACATATCAATAAAAATCATAAATCATCGTAAATTTCATCCTAGTTAGCAATATGAGTAAATTACTTAAGAACAAGACTAAATTCAGGGTTTTGTTAGGTATCTTTTAGGTTGTTCACCCCCACACTTAAGATGTACATTGCCCTCAATGTACAAAGATATATAATGACAATTAATATGTAAAATCAAAAGAGAGGGGAGAGAGTGACACTCCCGAATTAGAATATTTCCTAGAGTTGGCAAAGGGTTGTGGTGAAAGATAAGTTGGAGGGCCTGCTTTTGGATGTGGTGGATGCTCACGAGTTCTGCGCTAGATGAAGAAATTGAGGAACTCGTGGAGGATTAGCCAGGATTTATTAAGACAAATTTAAAATAAACTAAATATATAACTAAAGAAAAGAAAAGTAAAGGAAGAGGAAAGAAAAATGTAAACGAAATAAAACTAAAAGATAAAGGGGCTTGAGAATCCTTATTGGTGTATAGTTTGTGAGGTGGATGTGACTTCTACTGGTCATAGAGGTGTCAAGGTGGTGAAAGTGGCGTGATTCCCAAGCAGTGCTTTAGCTCCTAAGTCAAAGAAACTAAGATAGAATAAAATAATTTAAGCGAAGAGAAGTGTAGATAAAGAAACTTAAGAAAAAGAGAAAATGAAATAAAAACTAAATAGCCTTAAATATCCTTGGCTTGTTGTTCGGATGAAGTCATTTGCATGAACTCGTGTGAATCGGTCTCTTTGGGGAGATTGGCCTCTTATGCTTCCTTGCCATGGATATGATATTGTTGTGGCTCAAGAGTCTAAGGATTTCTTAGGGAAAAGAAAAGAAAGTAAAGAATGGAAGAAGGAAAGAAGAAAGAAGTGGGTTAAGAAGAAAATGAAAAGGGTATGATGTTTAAATAGAATTTCGTGTCAAGCGGTTTCCCACGCCCGTGGGTTGAGGGTGTGTCGATTCACACGCCGCTTTGCACGGCCGCGTTTCTAGGGCGTGTTGATTCCCACGCCGTGTTCAGCTTGTGTTCGACAAGTCGGTATATTAGCACGGTTAGTCGGCACGCGTGTTCACCCGTGGTTGGCAAGTCGCAGCCTCACACGCCATCAAGCACGGCCGTGTCACTTTGTCGCGCCGGGGGAGAGTGGTTGAGTCCGTGATTGCCGTAAATTAGGTCATTCTCGACTGCACTGGCCCCGCCTCGTTAGTACTAATATTCTTCAGTACACACGGCCATGGCCACACTGCCACTGTGCAAGGCCGTGTCCCTGGAATTTGCACCCCTTTTTAGTTTATAACTACGTATTCGTAAAGAAAAGAAGAAAAGAAAAATAAATTTAAAGCAAAATGTGAGAATAAGTTATGTTAGTGCTCGTGTTGCCTCCCGGAAAGTGCTCGCTTATAGTCTTAAGCTAGACTCTCTTCTCGCTTGCATCTTCAGGTGGTTTGAGGAGTTGGAAGTCCTTTCTCATGTTATTATCCGTCTTCTCGTGAAAAAATTAAGTCAAGATGTGTTTATAGTAAAAGTACTGTAAATAGGATTACTTACCTCGATCTGTTTCATATGGAAAAACACCGTTACCCTAAAAGATATTTCTTTGTTTGTGCTAGGTTCGAGGAGATATTCAAAGATCTCGCATGGTCTAATAGTACCTTGTCCCCTATTTTGAAGCTCTTCTGGGGGCTCTTTCAATTTTTCCTCGTGTGGTTCTGGTTCTTCGTCATGTATCCCTAATTTCTCCTTGAAGTGTGTCTTCCACTCGTCTAGATCATTGATCCGAATTCCTCGATCTTTACGAATTATTTCTTTGTTGGTGTTGGGGTCAGGATCGGGTTCAGTTGTATTCTTTGGTGGTGTTTCCTGAAAAGAAGAGTTAATCGAATGGTTATTAGGGACATTTACGTTCTCACCTTGATTACTCGATGTTCTAGCCGAATCGAGAGCCTTGATGGTGACGGTCTCATTACCTACGCAAAGTATGAGTTCTCCCGCATCAACATCAATTTTAGTCCCGGCAGCAAGCTAAAAAAAGGGTCTTCCTAAAATTAGGGGATCGAATTATCCTCATCCATGTCTAAGACAACAAAATCTACTGGGAAAACGAATCTTTCAATTTTTACAAGAACATCTTCGATAATACCCCTAGGAATTCTAACAGCTTTTATCACCTAATTGAATGCTCATCCTAGTTTGTTGGTTTCCCTAGACCTAATTGTTTAAACAATTTATAAGGCATGACATTTATGCTTGCTCCCAAATCAGCTAACGATTATCAATAGTTAGTCTACCAATTAAACATAGAATTGTAAAACTCCCCGGATCTTTTAGCTTTTGTGGTAGCCTATTTTGGAGAATTACTGAGCACTTTGCGTTAAGTTCCACATGTGACGACTTGTCTAACTTCCGTTTGTTTGTCAGGAGCTCTTTTAAAAATTTCCTAGAATCTGCATCCGTGATGAGCTTCAAGTAATGGTAAGTTAATATGTAAATTCTTTAAGAGTTTAAGAAACTTACCGAATCGTTTTTCTCTGGTCGCTCTCTTCTTAATTCCTCGTAAGGTACGCGAGGTTAGTACTCCTTGATTACCGGCTTTGGGTTGTCTTGTGTTACCTCAACTTCACCTTTTTCTACCTCGCTTCTTGTGTTGTTGGACTCGTTCGCTCTACCTTTTCGCTTTCTTGAGCCGCTATGGCTTGGATTTGCCTTTGGATTAATTTCAGATACTTGGTAGACGCCTCTTGCGTTGTTCTGATAATAGCTTTGCAATTTCTCCGATCGGCCGGGTAATTTCCGATTGCCTTTGTAAGTCCTCCAACTTGGTTCTCGATCGCTTTGATCGATGTTTGTTGGGTGTTGAGTGTTACCACATTTTTTGGAGACGGGCTTCGTGGATGCTTTGAATTTGTTCAACGCCTCTTCAAGACTCCTGCCATTTCCTCGTGGATAGAGCTGATTTTGGAAATTTTGAGGAGGTTGTTGTCTTTGATTTCCTTAATTTCCTTGTCCTCCCATGAAAAATTTGGGTGGTTCCTCCAACCTCGGATTATAATTATTACTATATGGGTTATTATTGATCTCAAATTGTTACCTATATAGTTCATCCGCTCACTCTCGCTGGTAGGGTGGGTATCGACTCGCCACGCCCACTTGTGTCGACCGCATGACCGGATGTACCGCGAAGAACACAAACTATCAATCTTCTTATTCATCAACTCTACCTGATTTGATAGCATGGTTATCAGACGAGGTTGTAAACTCCTACTGCTTTTGTTGGCTTTGTTCTTGTAACTTGCCACCGATAGTTGTTCAAATGACATCTCTTGAATAAACTCGTAGGTCGCCTCAGAGTTCTATTATTCGTGGTTCCACCGGCGGTCAATCAATTAATTGCCTCGTTGAAGGATTCACACCGTTGTAAAAGTTTGGACTTGGAGCCACAATGGTAATCCGTGGTGTGGGCATCTCCTCAAGAGATCTTTGTATCTCTCCCATGCGCCATATAATGTCTCTAAATCCATCTCGCACAAAAGAAGATATATCATTACGTAACTTGGCCGCTTTTGGCCTGGAAAATATTTTAATAGAAATTTTTGGTCATTTGTTCCCATGTAGTGATTGACCGTGGTAACGAGTTTAACCATCGCTTGGCTTTATTCCTTAATGAAAAGGGAAATAATCAAGACGTATGGCATCATCGTGAAATGCCATTATTTTGAAGGTATCGCACTCTAAAAAGTTAGCTATATGAGTGTTTGGATCTTCATCCCGCAAACTATCAAATTGAACAAATTGTTGAATCATTTGAATAGTGCTAGGCTTTAATTGAAAATTATTAGCAGCCTATAGCAGCCTAACAATACTCGATTCTCGCCTCGTTAAATGAGGTTTAGCATAATCAAACATAGTTCGAGGAGCATTCTCGATCCGCCACATCGCTTTGTGGTGGTGGATTATTTTCATCCATCCCTTCAAAGAGGATTGACTCGGCCTTCTCGCTTCTCCTTGGTAATTTAGGGCTAGCTTAATTTCTCTCACGATTTCTTCGAGCGGTAGCTTCAATGTCACCGTCAGATTCTAAAGGTCCTCTCGGGTTCCTTCTAGTCATAAACTAGAGGTACTGCTAGAAAAAGAAATTTATAAAATTTAGTAAAATTTAAAATTAAAACTAAAAATAAAAATAAATTAAGTAAAAATAAAAATAATGGCTAAAGTAATAAAAATAGAGTTTTCTTAATATTTTAGTTCACTTCAAGAACTACGCCAAAAACTTTATCAGAAATCGTAGTTTTAAAATTTATAAAAGAATGATCGAACCTAGAAACTAACTCTAACAACGATTGAGGCAAGTGCACCTATCGAACAAAGAGTATAGCTTAGGCAAGACCGAATTATCGAACCCAAAGGAACTAAAAGTACTAATACTCACCGCTTTTTTATTATTTAGCCTTAATATAAAGTGATGGTTGTTAAACTAAAATTTATCTACTTACTAAGCTAAGACGCAAAGACAAAAAGAATGAATTCGGAAATAACTTTTGGAAAAACTCACTGACTCAAGCGATACCCTTTAGGAAAATCCACCTAGACTTCACTTGTTATCTAACCTTGAACCATATGATTTATTTACTTAGTTTGATTCGTGAGACTCCCTAACGTATATTAAACCCTCTCTCGAGGCGAATAACGCCTAACCCTAGGTTAATTAGTGGAACTCTCGCTCGCTTATAATAACCCCTAGAATAGCAAAGAATCGATCCGTGGACTCCCATATTAGGTTTCACCCTAATCCGCAAAATCTCGCCACCCTATCTCTAGGCGTACGATCTACTCCGCTTTAATTATGTTGGATCTACTCTTAGGCGTGGTCTATTCCTCCTCCACCTAAGCACATTAGATTTGGATTAAGTTCACACAATTAAGAACAAACTAAGTTATTATCATATAATTCAAAAATCAAATAACAAGATTCATCATAGGTTTCATCTCTTCTGTATCCGAAGGTTTAGTTCTTAACAATAAAGGAAAACATCTCAAGAGAAAAGATAGCACAAAACATAAGAAATCCCTAAAACCCCAAGAAATTGAAGAGGAGATCCTCCGCCTTGAGTAGAATTCCGTTTCTTGAGATGGATCAACTGGCTATCTTCGAGTGATTCCTACAAATCGACCTTTCGGCTTGGCTTTTTAGCCTAGCTTTCTCCCCTTTCACCGGGTACCTAGGGTGTATTTTTAGGCTTTTGAAACACGCTTTCTTTCTCCCTAAGTATCCTTTCTCGAATGGAATTTTTCTTCTCCACGGCAGGCACGCCATGGCACACACCCGCAAATCGTGGGCCGTGACGTGTTCGAATCGTTGAAATGAGTCACGCCGCCGTAAGTCGTGGTAAGGCCGTGTTTTAGTAGGGAATGGTGGCACGCCGAAGGTGGCTTGAAAGTCTAGGCCGTGTTAATTTCGTGGCTTGGCCCAACTTGGTCTCGCTTTTAAGCCCGCTTTCGCTTCTTTTGTCATCGGGTGCTTTCGAGTATAAGACATGAAAAGAAAGGATTATGAGCACCTTTTTACACAAATTAGGCTTAATTCATCCAAAAGCATACTAAATGTGGGCTTAGAATATGTTACTTTTACTGCTTATCAATGGTCCACAACCCGGTGGAAAATCCCGAATCGTTGATACCGCCTTCGCTTAAACTTAGGAGAAGGAATTGCAAATCCTCCTTTTTCTCCTACTATCGCTTTTCCTTTCAAATCGTCACCACTTGCCTCCATTGAAAAAGTCTCAGTTAGAAAAATACTATGATGAATGAACGTATTTATCTAAGGAGAGGTTTCGGCTTACCACTACTTCCGAAGGATCAACGATTAGAGAAAAATGAGCGATTTAGTTCCCTATAATATTCGATTAGTCAAATCCATCGACCCGTTTTAACGAAATAACCGAGCAATGAAAGATACCGAAATAAACCATAATGAAACTCTTTACCTTATCGATGATGAATCCGATTTCTACCGATTGACTTATGGCTACGGATGAGATAATGATATTAGATTTAGCCTTCCCACTTTAATACTACGAAAAAGAGATGATCACGCTTTGAGTGAGTAGAAGAAAGTGATGCTTTCAGTTAAAAAAAAAATCCCAAGTCAAGGGCACATATTCGGCATGAAGAAAAGAAATTGAAAAGAAGAGGATTACTTACCGATTTGGTCAAGAAGATAGTGCCCAACATGAAAGAAAAGAAATAGAGAGGAAGTAGGATGTTAATAGATTCTTATATAGAGAGAAATGAATAAGAAAATTCGGTCACAAGGTAATGTTGATTTAAGAAGTGAAAGGAAGGTTGAAGAAATAATAATAAAAAGAAAAGAGAAGATGGAAAAGAGGTGTTAAGAGGTTTCGGCCAACACCAAAAGAGAAATGAACCAACAGATGTGAGTATTTCAAGCAATCAAAGAAGAATGAACAAGGATGGATTAAGGGTTACAACACAACAAGGGAACAAGGTGAACAATGACTTGGTATTTCTACCAAAACAAGGAAAAGAATTGGGGAAAGAAAACACCAATATGCTAAAAAAATAGGCCTTTCTTGAACCAAAACTAGCAAAATGACTCTAGGAATTTCACTATCAAGTTCCTCTCCCAAAATCGTGTATTACTTTTGCCAAAAGGATGAGTGTTGACCAACATTCTATTCCAAGCACCTTCCAAATTTTCTACCAACATATCCCCTTCTTTCTCCTTTCCTTTTACTTCTTTCCTTACCCTCCTCCTTACCTTATTTTCTTATTCATCTTTCCATAAATAAAAATTCTCCCATACCATAATTGTAACACCCCAAACCCAAATTTCATGCGTAAGATCTGATCCGACATGTCACATGAGAAACACATGTTAAATCCTTTTGAGAAAACGAGTTGATTTGAAATATTTGATAAAGTACTACTAACCTCAAGGTTGTTTGATAAATCAATAATTTGAACTAGAAATCTTTATAAATCGTGACTTTTGAAAATATCGTTGATAGTTCGAGAAAAACTTTCCGAGTTAAAATATTTGTAAAAGTTTGTTATGAAATCCATTTGTTAATCTATTTTGGGAAAACCTTTATTTAAGTTTTAGAAAAATTTCCATTTAAAATCATTCAAGCAAAATAGTAAGTACGACAAACATAAAGAAAAAATAAAATATTCCAGAGGCCTTATTACAACATAAAAACCCAAAATAGTAAAAGAAATAAAGTAACGTAAATAGAAATTCTAAAGTTTAAGAACACCATTTCTGAATTACGGCCTCCACCGAGTCATCCATGGCCCAAATCCACATCACTTAGCATTACCTACAAGGGTTAAGAAAAAGGGGGAGTGAGTTACAAGAACTCAGCAGAAATCCCCTTACCGCCATCCACCGGGCCCGAACCCATATAATAATATCTTGGGCCTAAGCCCCTTTACATAAAAATCTTAAATGAAGCAAATGTATGAATGTATGAAACCCAACCCATCCTAGATATCCATCCACTACACACCACCCGCACTTCATCCCATCACACCTGTGGGGATCAAGTCAACCCACCCCGCCAAACACACCAATCGCAGTGTTGCCATTAAATTCACAGCAAGATGCCATTTAATTCGCAGCAAGATGCCGCTTACTATATTTGTGGCTCGAGCCACCAGAGTCATAATTATGCGTGGCATAGCCACTATACGCATTGTGGCAGAGCCACCAAAATATCATATACTTGTAATATAATCCAGCACACACTTGGGTAAATATGATCGATACAGTAGTCGCATCTCATATGTTAGCACATAGCCCCGTAAATACGCTTAGCACAAAGCCATAATCACGATGGCACAAAGCCATATTTAGATTGGCACATAGCCATTATCGTAATTTGTGGCAGAGCCACCGTAATCGTAATGAATCATAATAACAAACATTTTTGTGGCAATGCCACCTGCTACACTTCTTTCAACATTTTTCCCATCCCATGCAAATTATGTAAATGAAACATTCATAGTAAGGCATAATATTTACAAATATAAACAACAATTATTAATCCGAGATTTGTTACGATAAATCGCCCATTATAACACTTCTTGCAATTCGCCCATTAAGGCATTCTATCAAATCGCCCATAGGGCATTTTCGTAATTTCAACCCTTAAGGGCGTGCTGAATCTCTACCAATAAGGGAATTTTCGTAATTCGGTAATCTTACCCACTAAGGGTAATTTGCTAATCTCGCAACCCAGGGGTATTTCTGCACTTTACCCTCTAAGGTTATTATGGTAATTTCACAACCTGCACTTAACTACTAATTTGGGGCATAAAATTGAAACTGGCCCATCCGCATCATACCGACTAAATTGACTATAACTCGAGTTAGGAAACTCAAAATTTAAATCCGTAAATTTTCCTTGAAACTAGACTCATATATATTCTTACTAAAAGTTTTCCAGAATTTTTGGCTTAACCATTTAGTACATTTTATTTCTTAAAGTTTCCGTTGTTTGACCGACTAAACTGCTCTAACCTCTCTTACCCGAAATTAAATATCTAACTGCATAGCTTTTCATATGTTGCTCCCACTTGTTTCTATTGAAAATAGGATCACTAATGAATCTATACATATAAATTATAACTCATAATTCACTTTTTACAATTTTAAATAATTTTTCTAAGACAGATCAGGGAACCACAAAGTCAATCAGAGCCAGTCCCACTAAATTTAAAATATCACAGAATATAAAATTACTATTTCTACTCTGTTTCTTTCATATGAAAATAGACACAGTAAGCTTTAATTTTATATCTTATTTTCTTCCTAATTCCATTTCTCCTATTTTTCGTGATTTTTCAAAATCACGTCACTGCTGCTGACCAAACTGTTTCATTGCAAAATATGGTTACTACTACGAACATATGCACGCCCGAGTGGTCATGGATGTCGGTTTCCGGTTTTCTTCGGTATTTCGACCGAATCATAGAACACATCATACAAACATTTAGAGATGTATGGGATTACACACTATTTCAAACATGTATTCGAAGGGTACGGATTACACACCTTATTCTAACTGTAACATGATACTCTCCGCGCACCTAAAGGTACAATCTGTTAACAATTAGTCCAAAGCCCAATTTTCAACTTCAACCAAGTATTGCGATTGATTAACAATCTATATCACTTACCAACAATCTGAGTCTCTTATTACGAGGGATAGGTGATCGAGCGATTTGGTCCCTAAAAATAAACGATTAGTCATCACCTCTATACCATTTAGCAAACTAACCGATCAACTAAAAAGATCAAAAAGAACCATGACGAATCCCTTACCTTGACAATAATAGATCCCCTTCTATCGATTTTCTTAAGGCTAGAAAGATGATGAGAGTGTAAGCTAACACTCTACCGATTCGCCCACACCAAGAGAACCAAGAAGATGGAAGTAGCAAGGAATAGATTCGCCTTGGTCAAAAGAACAGTGGTGAATAATCTGGTTTTAGAAGAGGGAGTAAAAGAGAAACAAGAAGAAAATAAAAGAAAAGGAAGAACACTACCTTGCAACCACCGAAAACCCGAGAAGGCAAAGAAGCTTCTGTAACCACAAAACCAAGTTTCAATGATGAGATGAAGTTGATGTTTCGGTTATGGGTTGAAGGAAAAAGAGGACTGAAGAAAGGGTTGAGAATAGAAATAAATATCACAAAGAAATTTGACAACGCAAGTTGAGAGAAAATAACCCAAAAAGCTTGAAGTAAAAGTCTTCAAAATGCACAAAAATGCCAACAACTTTCGGCACACTCACATACTAATGGTCGAATATGCTCCCTAAACACACATCCCAAACCATGTATCATCTTTACCAAAAAAAATGAATGTTGACCCAAAATAATCTTTCCAAAACATCCTCCACATAATAGGCAAACATGTTCCCTTCTCTTACCTTTTTCCTTCATTTCTTTCCCTATTTTTCCCTAGTCTTCCTCCTTACCATATTCCTTAGCCATCTTTCCCAAATTAAAAAGTCTTTCTTACCTTATTAAAGCCTTGACCGACACTTTGGATGAATAGCACAAAAATAAATCCAAAATTTGCAAAAGATGGATTTGAACCCCTTCCTCCATGCTTTCCACTTGATGCCTTAACCTCTTTGCCATATGCTCTCTTATGCTAGCAAAATACACACTTATTACCTTAAGCCTTGATGCCACTTGCCTTTTCCCCTTAAGTGCTCAAATACAAAAATTTACCTATAGCCTAACTTGAACCCAGAATCTCCTAGAAACCTCGTAACGCTCCAAAATCACCTTCCTAATAAGTCCAACTTGAAATAATGACGCTCTCTTATTCTCAAAAATTTTAAACACTCCTACGCCTCAAGGCCCATTGGGCCCAATCTTACTAGGCCCAATTTCGGTCACATAAATCTACCTCCTTAAAGAAATTTTGTCCTCGAAATTTCCAACCAACTACTAAACGCACGCTCAAATCACACCACTATGCTTTCACACAAGACTCGCTCTTAATAACACTAATGTACTTTTAACATAATCTTAAATCCTCTTTCACACAACCAAACACCTAACCACGTATGCAGCAGCTATCTTATACCTAAAATTTTCTACATTCAATCATCACGCCCAACCAAAACATACTTGACTTGATGGTGATGAAACAATCCCGAGACTTATGCTCCTAGACCCGTATCTCAAGCATGCTCCCGACTCTCCTCCAAAGATTCTCCCTGATGACGCCTTCCGCAATAATCGCAAGCCGTAAAGTTTGGACATGCCTTAACACGCTTTACTTTAACGAGACTACGACCCAAAAGAATCGCGATCTCTTTTCTTCTTACACCACACACTCAACTCAAGTACTTCACCGATTCCTTTAACCTCCTCCAATACTTCCTTAACTATCCGAGTTAGCTCATCAACCCCAAATGATCATGAGATACCGTCTCAACCACCGGAGATGCCGCCTCCCTTTCGTAAACATGCCCCGATGTCAAGATCTAGCCTTAGCACCTCACCTCTACCACATCCACATCTATCGCGCTACGCCCTTTTAACGCTCATATTTGCTAAATTGATTTAATCTGATTACGAGTCTTATGAATCAGTGTAATTATTCAATGTTTATTAAACAATGTTTTATGGAGTATAGGAAGTAAAGTTGTTTTCGCAATACGCATCCTAAAGTCTCAATCTCTATAGTTTCAGCTCCTAAAACTAAAAGTTCTAGATTATTCTATTTTGTGGAATTTTCTTACCACAGTACTAACACAATAATCATAAAATAAAAGCACATACTTACTTGACTTGGTGCTGGATACCCGTGGTGCCATACTTCCTTTAGAACATGTATTTATAAATTAAAATTTTAAACGGCTTTGAAAACACTTTTGAACCCAAACCACACCGAAGTTTTGCAATCTGCTCGATACCATAAAATGTAACACCTCAAACTTGGCCCATGCGTTAAGACCGATCTCGATATGTCACATGAGAAAAACATGTTAAATCCTTTTGAGAAAACGAGTTGATTTGAAATATTTGATAAAGTACTACTAACCTCAAGGTTGTTTGATAAATCAATAATTTGAACTAGAAATCTTTATAAATCGTGAATCTTTGAAAATATCGCTGATAGTTCGAGAAAACTTTTCGAGTTAAAATATATGTAAAAGTTTGTTATGAAATCCATTTGTTAATCTATTTTGGGAAAACCTTTATTTAAGTTTTAGAAAATTTCCATTTAAAATCATTCAAGCAAAATAGTAAGTACAACAAACATAAAGCAAAAATAAAATATTCCAGAGGCCTTATTACAACATAAAAACCCAAAATAATAAAAGAAATAAAGTAACGTAAATAGAAATTCTAAAGTTCAAGAACACCATTTCTGAAGTAGGGCCTCCACCGAGTCATCCATGGCCCAAATCCACATCATCGAGCATTACCTACAAGGGTTAAGAAAGGGGGAGTGAGTTACAAGAACTCAAAGGTGAAATCCCCTTATCGCCATCCACCGGGCCCGAACCCATATAGCAATATCATGGGCCTAAGCCCCTTTACATAAAAACCTTAAAATGAAGCAAATGTATGAATGTATGCAACCCAACCCATCCTAGATATCCATCCGCTACACACCACCAATACCATCCCATCACACCTCGTGGGGACTCAAGTCAACCCACCCCGCCAAACACACCAATCGCAGTGCAGTGTTGCCATTTAATTCGCAGCAAGATGCCATTTAATTCGCAGCAAGATGCCGCGACTATATTTGTATCGAGCCACCAGAAAGTCATAATTATGCGTGGCATAGCCACTATACGCATTGTGTCGAGCCACCAAAATATCATATACTGTGAATATAATTCCACACAATGTACTCTTGGGTAAATATGATCGACACGTAGTCGCATCTGCTATGTTAGTACACATAGCCCCTGTAAATACGCTTAGCACAAAGCCATAATCACGATGGCACAAAGCCATATTTAGATTGGCACATAGCCATTATCGTAATTTGTATGCAGAGCCACCGTAATCGTAATGAATCATAATAACAAACATTTTTGTGGCAATGCCACCGCTACACTTCTCTTCAACATTTTTCCCATCCCATGCAAATTATGTAAATGCAACATTCATAGTAAGGCATAATATTTACAAATATAAACAACAATTATTAATCCGAGATTTGTTACGATAAATCTACTTATTATAACACTTCTGCAATTTGGCCCATTAAGGCATTCTATCAAATCGCCCATAGGGGCATTTTTGTAATTTTGACCCTTAGGGCATTTTCGCATCTCGCCCATAAGGGCATTTTCGTAATTCGATAATCTTACCCACTAAGGGTAATTTGCTAATCTCGCAACCCTGTGGGTATTTCTGCAATTTACCCTCTAAGGGTATTATGGTAATTTTGCTCCCACTTGTTTCTATTGAATATAGGATCACTAATGAATCTATACATATAAATTATAACTCATAATTCACTTTTTACAATTTTAAATAATTTTTCTAAGATGCATCAGTGAACCACAAAGTCAATCGATCCAAATTCCACTAAATTTAAAATATCACGTAATATAAAATTACTATTTCTACTGCTTTTTTCATATGAAAATAGACACAAAGTAGTTTTTAATTTTATATCTTATTTGTTTCCTAATTCCTTTCTCCTATTTTTCGTGATTTTTCAAAATCACGCCACCGCACGACCAAACTGCTTTCACCGCAAAATATGGTTACTACTACGAACATATACACGCCCGAGTGGTCATGGATGTCGGTTTCCGCTTTTCTTCGGTATTTCGACCGAATCATAGAACACATCATACAAACATTAAGAGATGTATGAGATTACACACTATTTCAAACATGTATTCGGAAGGGTACGGATTACACACCTTATTCTAACTGTAAACATGATACTCCGCTGCACCTAAAGGTACAATCGGCTAACAATTAGTCCAAAGCCCAATTTTCAACTTCAACTAAGTATTGCGATTGATTAACAATCTATATCACTTACCAACAATCCGAGTCTCTTATTACGAGGGGTAGGTGATCGAGCGATTTGGTCCCTAAAAATAAACGATTAGTCATCACCTCTATACTGTTTAGCAAACTAACCGATCAACTAAAAAGATCAAAAAGAACCATGACGAATCCCTTTATCTTGACAATAATAGATCCCCTTCTATCGATTTCCTTAAGGCTAGAAAGATGATGAGAGTGTAAGCTAACACTCTACCGATTCGCCCACACCAAGAGAACCAAGAAGATGGAAGTAGCAAGGAATAGATTCGGCCTTTGTCAAAAGAACAGGTGAATAATCGGTTTTAGAAGAGGGAGTAAAATAGAAACAAGAAGAAAATAAAAGAAGAGGAAGAACACTACCTTGCAACCACCGAAAACTCGAGCAAGGCAAAGAAGCTTCTGTAAGCACAAAACCAAGTTTCATGCTTATGAGATGAAGTTGATGTTTCTATGGGTTGAAGGAAAAGAAGATCAAGAAAGGGTTGAGAATAGAAATAAATATCACAAAGAAATTTGACAATACAAGTTGAGAGAAAATAACCCAAAAGCTTGAAGTAAAAGTCTTCAAAATGCACAAAAATGCCAACAACTTTCGACACACTCACATACTAATGGTCGAATATGCTCCTAAACACACCTCCCAAACCATTTATCATCTTTACCAAAAATGAATGTTGACCCAAAATAATCTTTCCAAAACATCCTACACCTAATAGGCCAACATGTTCCTCTTCTCTTACCTTTTTCCTTCATTTCTTTCCCTCTTTCCCTAGTCTTCCTCCTCCTTACCATATTCCTTAGCCATCTTTCCCAAATTAAAAAGTCTTTTGTTACCTTATTAAAGCCTTGACCGACACTTTGGATGAATAGCACAAAAATAAATCTAAAATTTGCAAAAGATGGGATTTGAACTCCTTCCTCAATGCTCCACTTGATGCCTTAACCTCCTTGCCATATGCTCTCTTATGCTAGCAAAATACACACTTATTACCTTAAGCCTTGATGCCACTTGCCTTTTCCCCGAAGTGCTCAAATACAAAAATTTACCTATAGCCTAACTTGAACCCGTAACTTCCTAGAAACCTTGTAACTTTCCAAAATCACCTTCCTAATAAGTCTAATTTGAAATAATGTCGTTTCTTTGTTCTCAAAAATTTTAAACACTCCTATGCCCAAGGCTCATTGGGCCCAACCTACCCTACCCAATTCTCAGTCGTTATAATACTAGAGTTATGGTCGCACACTTGTAATAGGGACACAAAAATAAATCTAAATTTTTTGCACTAGATGGGATTGAACTCGCATCATTAGTACATTTTCCACACGCCACTTTCACTTTTACCAATAGATTTTTGTGCCAGCAAAATTACATACTTATTTCCTGTCATGATGCCACTTATTTTCTTCTCTCCAAAGTGTTTAAACACAAAAATTGTTATATTAACTCAATCTCAAGCCTTCTTTAGACCCCTAAACATACACAATTAACATTCTTAACTAGCCTACAAAGATGATATAATGCACTGGACATAAAATTCTAAATTTCACGAGGTTACACTAAAATTTAAACATTCATACATAACTAAGAACAATAGTGACAACTGAAAAAATAAGTTAGAAACTCTTATCATCAGAACATCCTCAAATTCGTGATTTTATAATTTACTTCACATCATGCCTTAGACTAGTTAAGAATGTTAATTGTGTATGTTTAGGGGTTCTAAGAAGGCTCGGGGTTGAGTTGGGCCTTAGCAAAGTTTTTGTGCTTAAGCACTTTAAGGGGAGAAGGTAAGTGGCATCAGACTTAAGGAAATAAGTGTGCATTTTGCTAGCACAAGGAGTCTATTGGTAAAAGTGGAAAGTGGCGTGTGGAGTGTACTAATGGTCTGAGGTTCGAATCCCATCTATTGCAAAATTTTGGATTTATTTTTGTGTTCCTATTCCAAGTGTCTACTATGGTTCTAATTATTGTATTGAGACTTTTTATTTTGGAAAGATGGCTAAGAAATAAGGGAAGGAGGAAAACAAGGGAAAAGGAAGGAAATAATTAAAGGAAAGGAGCAAGAAGGGGGATATGTCACTGAATGTTTGAAGGTGCTTGGGATAGAATTTTGGTCAACAATCCTCCTTTTGACTAATGGGATACACGGCTTTGGGAGGGGGTTTTAGTAGCTGAATTTTGCATTAGTCATTTGGCAAATTTTGGTACTTGTAAGGCTTGTTTTCTTAGCATTTTTTTTGTACTCTTTTTAACCTTCCTCCTTTGTTACCAAACACCTAACTCTTTGTGTCCAATTCACTTTGCTCATTTTTTTCCTTGGATAGCCGAAACCATCTAGTACTCTCCTCCATCTCTTCTTTTCTTTTGCCATTTCTTTAACTTTCTCTTTCACTCAAAACAACATTACCTTGTGGCCGAATCTTCTTGCTCAATTCTCTCTTTAGCCGAACTTTAACCTTTCATTTCTTCTTCATTATTTCTTTCTCGCCGTGTTGGCACTCAATTCTTTGATCGAATAGGTAAGTGGTCTTATTCTTCTTCTTTTTCATTTTCTTTTCCCTAGCCGAATGTGTGTCTATTAACATTCGATGTTTCACTTTTGTTCAAAACCAAATATCATTCTCTCATAATCCTTCATATCGTGATCATCTTCTAATGTAGTGTTATAGTGGAAAGTCGAATCTCTCATACCCTTGTCTCATCCGTAGCTATAAGTCAATCGTGGAAATTGGATTCATCATCAAGTATGTAAGGGGTTTCCTTCTTGGATTTTTTTTGTTATATCTCTATTCCGTTATGTTGCTATCGGATCAAGTTTCGACTTATCGATTATTTTTTTTCGGGACGAAATCACTCGATATTCTCTACTTGTTAATCCTTCCGTAAATAGTGGTAAGATTTAATCCTATCCCTAAACAACTACTTGCACTCATCATAGTATCTTTCTAACCGAGACTTTTTCAATAGAGGCAAGTGGTAGTGATTTGAAAGGAAAAGCATTAGGAGAACACAAAAGGAGTGGATTTGCAATTCCTACTCCTAAGTTCAAACGAAGAGCGATATCGGGCAGCTCGGGATTTTCCACCAAAGTTGTGGACCATCATCCTAAGTGAAAATAGACAAATCGTGGTCGCTCACGATATTAAGGGTAAGCGCTTCATTAGATCATCCGATTTAGATATTAGATTAATAAAATCTCGCTTATTGGTTAATCAAGTAATGGTGATTTAGGTGCCGACGATCAAGAAGGTTTAATCTCACCGTAATCAGTGTGTAATCTCACACCAAATCTCGTAGATTTGTGATTCGATGTCATGTTGGAAAATAGATCGTTATTATTTACAAGGCTAGAAATTGTAATATGGCATAGATCGAATAACTTGCTTAAATTACATTATTTCTAAAATCATAAAATCGTATAAAATTTGTAAAATTTACCAAAATGCGCCTATAGGTCGATTTACCAAAATGCCCCTATGGGTCGATTTACTAAAATGCCCCTATGGGCCGAATTGCTAGAATGCCTTAGTGGACCAAATTATTATTGCTTTAATGGGCCGATTCTCCAGAATAAATTACTAGATTAATGGTTGTTATCTATATGTGAACACTTTATTATGTATGTTGCATTTCCATATCTTATGTGATGGGAAAAAATGTATGGAGAGCAAAGTAGTAGTCTGTGGAATTGCCACAAATGTCCATTATTATGCTTACATATGATTTTGGTGGCATGGCCACAATAAAAATATATGATAGCAAATTGACTACAAATTTTGGTGTGAGCTAAGTGGGTGGGTTGACTTGATCTCCACAGTGTGATTACCGGTCTGGGGTGTGATGGATGGATGGGCTGGGTCATGATACATGTCATTTTAAATACTATTATGTAAATGGGCTTAGGCCCAAGTTATTTCTATATGGATTCAGCCCAGTGGATGACTAGAAAGGGATTATGCACCGAGTTCTAGTAACTCACCCCTTTTTTTTTCCTTAACCCTGCAGTAATGCTCAAAGGATGTGGACTTGGGCCATGGATGACCTTATGGAGTCCATACTTTAGAAATGGTGTTTTCAAACTCAATAAATTCCTTTTCGCTTATTTTGTTACTTTTACTATATTGGGTTAAGGTTGTAATAAGGCATTTGGGATTTTAAACTCGATTTTATGTTTAACTATTTACTTTCTATCATGGTTTGATTTAAACGATTTTTCTCAAAAATCATAAACAACAGCTTTTCATAAAATTTATCAACAAACGGATTTCATAACAAATATGTTCGAATAATTTAACTTGACTTTCCTTCAAAATATCAATATTATTTTCAAAAATTACGGATTTAAAAGATCACTAATTCAATTATCGATTCTTCAATTAACCTTTCAAGAATTGTAGTATTTCTATCAAATATTTCCGATCAAAATTTGTTTTCTTAAAATAAATTCTAATCTTCAAGAAGAAGTACAAGTTCTTACTCGCTTTCTTCATGTGACATGTCGATCCTATTATACCGCATAGGTCTGGGTTTGGGGTGTTATATTTTATGGTATCGAGCCATTGCATAACCTAGTTGTGGTTTGGGTTCAAAAGCATTTTCCAAAGTCGCTTAAAATTTTAAATTATAAATGCATGATCTAAAGGAAGTATGGCACCACTGTATCCGCACCAAGTCAAGTAAGTTTATGTTTTCATTTTATGATTATTGTGGTATGATCAGAGAAATACTTCTAGAACTTTTAGCTTTAGGAGTCAAAACTATAGAGATTGAGACCTTAGGATACGCTTTGTAAAATGACTTTACTTTCTATACTTCATAAAACATTGTTTAATAAACATTGAATAATATACTCGATTCATAAGACTTGTAATCAAATTAAATTGATTTAGTAAACATGAGCGCTAGAGGACGGGACGCGATAGACGTGGCCGTGGTAGAGGCCGAGGTGCTAGGTTGTATCCGAGGCATCGGACATATGCCGAAATGGATGCCCCCGCGCCACCAAAGGATCAAGTTGGGTCACATTATCGAATGAGAGATGATGACGCCCGTCAAGCGGCGTTATGAGTCCTAGAAAGGGTTGCCGGGCAAGAACTGGGTTGGTAGCTCGTGGGTCGATATTGGAACGACTCAGATCGAATGGGGCCAAGCTTTAGGGGTATTTCTGTGTAGCCCTGGCGTAGTAGAATACCGCTTGAGTCGCGGGAGCAGATTATGGATGACTCGATTGCACCGCCGAGCGTAAACTCAAGGGGGTTGTGTCATTATCGAGAGACGAGGCGACGCTGGTGGCTCACCGCTCGGGAAGGCACTTAGGTCGATCAGACATATGGGAATTTCTTAAGACAAAGATTCCAAGGAAAGTATGTCGGGCTAGCTATGTGGATGCCCAAGGAAGGAATTTCTAACTCTGGTCCAAGGAGGTAAATTTGTGGCAGCCACGAGGCAAAATTTCTCTGCCCGAGTCGATATGCCCGAGGAATAGTTCCAACTAATTATGAACGCTTATGTGCATTTTGAGGACGGGTTGCGTGATGAGTTACGGCACCGATTGCCCTACGTATGAGAGGAATTTTGCCACACTTGTGGAAAAAGCTAAGATAGCCGAGGAGATTAAACACTTGAGCGAAAATCGAGATAAGGATAGGGGTGAACAAGAGAGACTCGGGTACTCGTGTCCCGCTAGAGGGTTTCGTAAAAGGCCCAGAATGAGGAGCCACTGAGTGAGAGTTCAAGCTACTACTAATCGCCATACCTTTATGCTGGATTGTGGGAAACTTCACTGAGTGAATGCCGGAAGAGAACTCGTGGTTGTTTTAGATGTGGATCCAAGGACCACCGGCTTAAGGATTGCTCGAAAAGCCCGATCAAACTCAGTACCATAATGATTTTTATGCAGCATGGCCGAGGCGCCAAAGCCGCCAAGAGGCCGTGGGTCAGGTCGAGGTGGTAATAATGTAGGACGAGGTCAAGGTACACCGAGTAGAGGTACAGGTAACAAGGGTAACACGGAGGCGAGACAACCAGGGTTGGTCTATGCGGTCAGGCGTCGAGAGGATGGCGATGCACTGGATGTCATAATCGGTATGTTCTTCATATCTGATGTACCTTTTACCGCTTTGATAGACATTGGATCCACCCATTCGTATGTTGCTTGTGCTGTGTCTGAAACTTTGAATATTAGATCTGAGATTACTGCTAGAGAAACAACTGTGATTAGCCCTTTAGATAGCTCTGCATGGTAGTAAATAAGTTGCTTAGGATGTGCCCTTAGAAATTCAAGGGGAAGTATTTATGGCGGATTTGATGGAATCGCCATTTGGCGCAGTATGATCTTATTTTTGGGCATGGATTGGCCGGTTAAACACCGCAAATTTGGATTGTGCCAAAGCTGATGGTACTAAGAACTTTAGAGGATAAGGAAGTAATGATGATAGGCGAAAGAAGAAACTATCTGCCTAATGTGGTATCCGCTTTAAAGGCAAAAAGTTGGTGCGAAGGTGTGGAGCGCTTTTAGCCTTTATCGCTGCTTGGAGGCCAAAGAGTTGTCGCTTGAGAGTGTTAGAACGGTGAAAGAGTTTTCGACGCCTTTCTCGAGGAGCTTCTGTGATCGCCTCCAGATCGGGAAGTGGAATTTGGCATTGAGTCACAGCCGTGAACGACCGTGTCTATTGCTCCTTATAGAATAGCTACCAAGGAGTTAGCGAGCTTAAAGCTCAAATTCGTGGAGTTGTTGGATCGTGAGATTTATTCGACCAAGTGTGTCACCGTGGGGAGCGCCGGTTTTGTTCGTTAAAAGATGGGTCGATGCGATGTGCATCGACTATAGACAATTGAATAAGCTAACGATCAAGAACAAGTACCGCTACTAAGGATCGATGATCTGCTCAATCACCGCGTGAGCTTCGATTTTCAAGATAGATTTGAGATCGGATATCACCAAAGCAAAGGTCAAGGAGGCGGATATTCATAAGATCGTGTTTCAAACTCGTTATGGACATTACGAGTTCTTAGTGATGCCGCTCGTTGACAAATGCACCACCGATTTATGGACATAATGAACCGAGTCTTCCAACCATATCTAGACCGGCTTGTGGTTGTGTTCATAGATGACATCCTCGTGTACTCAAAGACTCAAGAAGAGCATGATTCGTGATCTACGTAGTATTGCGTATATTAAGGAGAAGCACCGTATGCCAAATTTAGTAAGTGTGAATTTTGGCCGAGAGAGGTGACCTTTTTAGTGGCATGTTGTGTCCGCCAAGGAATTAGAGTTGATCCTCAAGGTCGAGGTCGTGTTGGACCGGAAGCCATCAAGCCGCGGCTGAAATTTAGAGTTTTCTAGGTTTGGCTTGGTATTATAGACGCTTTGTTGAGGGGGTTTTCGCTGATTGCCGCACTTAACTAAACTATTGCGTAAGAGAGTACCGCTTGTGTTGTCGATAAGCAAAGAAGAGAGCTTTGAGAAATTGAAGAAGATTCTGATAGAAGCACCGTGATTGATTCAACCCGAGGTCGTAAAGGAGTTTATCGCTTATTGTGATGCGCCACACACGCTTGGGTTGTGGTCGATGAAATGGGGAAAAGTGGTGGCTTATGCATCTTGTCAATTAAGGCCGCATGAGATAAATTATCCCACTCATGATTTGGAGTTGGCTACAAAGGGTGTTTGCTCAAAATTTGGCGACACTATCTATACGGGATAAGTCGATTATCTATACGGATCATAAGAGTCCAAGTACCTCCTTACCTGCAAAGAGTTGAACTTAAGACAACGAAGGTGGATAGAATCGTTGAAAGATTATGACTTCTCAATCGAGTATCACCTAGGTAAAGCTAACGAGTGGTCTGATGCGCTGAGTCGTAAGGTGATATTGGATTTGAGAGCAATGTTTGCTCATCTCACTTTATGAAGATGGTAGCTTGCTAGCCGAACTTCGTGAAGTCGGCATGGTAAGTCGACAAGGAAAAGCAATTGTTAGATGAAAGGTTGGGTTCTCGCCTAACAAGTGAAAGGTGGTGAGATAGGGATTTTGGGTTGAATAGTGATGGAGTATTGTGTTTCCGCAGTAAGAGTTTGTATGCCTGTGAATTCTGAATTGAGGCAAATGATTCTCGCGTGAAGCGCATAGTAGCTCATATGCTATGCACCTCGGGGAATAAGATGTACCGAGATCTCCGTGAGCAAGATTGGCCGTGGTTGAACGGAGGTTACCGACTTCATGAGCAAGTGCTTGACATGTCACAGTGAAGGCGAACATCAACTATCGTTAGGGTTGCTACAACCGTGAAAATTCCATTATGGAAATGGGAAAGGATAACGATGGACTTTGTTAGTGGGTTATCCTTAACTCCTACTAAGAAAGATTCCGTATGGGTGATAGTGGACCTGCTAACGAAGATCGCCATTTCCTACTCGCTCGCACGGATTATTCATTGCGTAAGCTGGCCAAGTTGTATGTAGCGTAGATCGTGAGTTTACATGGGGTACCAAAGTGTCTATCATATCGCATGTGATCCTAGGTTTACATCACGGCTTTTGGAAGGCTCGCATGAAGCTTTGGGAACAAGACTAAATTTCAAAGACGCATTTTACCCAAAGACCGATGGCCACGTAAAGAGTAATCCGCATTCTAGAAGACATGCTAAGAGGTCGTGGTGATCGATTTCGTGGGTAGTTGGGAAGATTTTCTACCATTGGCGAGTTTGCATACAACAACAAATGCCTATCAATCCAAAGATCCCGATGGCACCCTACGAGGCGTTGTATAGTCGTGAGGTGTCGACTTCTACTTGTTGGACCGAGCTGGGAGCGATAGCTTATTGGGTCCCGAAAGTTGATCTCAAAGACTAAGAAAATGTTAAGGTAATTCGCCCGGTTAAAAGAAGCTTCGACAGCATGTAAATCATATGCGACCAAGCCGTGCAAGGAGATAGAGTTCTCGCTGGGAGATCAGTGTCTTTTTGAAGGTCTCACCTTGGAAAAAGATCTTAAGATTTGGACTAAGGGCAAGTTAAGCCCTAGGTTCATCTGACCATACCGCAATCGCCGCAGCACAATGCTGGCTTATCACCGGGTTACCTCCGAGTTAAGTCGATACATAGTGTATTCCATGTCTCGATGTTAAGGCGTTATCGCTTCTGATCCATCTCATATCGTATCAAAGGAGGAAGTTGAGATAAGACCTGACTTCTCTTTTGAAGAGGAGCCCCTACAGATTTTAGATCTGGATATTAAGGTGCAAGAAGGAAGTCATTCCTGCTAGTCAAAGTTTTATGGCGAATCACTGGGTCGAGGAAGCTACATGGGAGTCGAGGACATTATCCTAAGCAAAGAATATCCTCATCTTTTTAATCGTAAATTTCGAGGCCAAAATTTCTTTAAGGGGGTAGAATTGTAACATCCTCAAATTTGGGATTTTATAATTTACTTCACATCATGCTAGACTAGTTACGAATGTTAATTGTGTATGTTTAGGGTTCTAAGAAGGCCTTGGGTTGAGTTGGGCCTTAGCAAAATTTTTGTGTTTAAGCACTTAAAGGAGAGAAGGTAAGTGGCATCAAGACTTAAGGAAATAAGTGTGCATTTTGCTAGCACAAGGAGTCTATTGGTAAAAGTGGAAAGTGGCGTGTGGAGGTACTAATGGTCCAAGTTCGAATCCCATCTATTGCAAAATTTGGATTTATTTTTGTGTTCCTATTCCAAGTGTCACATGGTTCTAATTATGGTATGGGAGACTTTTTATTTTTGGAAAGATGGCTAAGAAATAAGGGAAGGAGGAAAACAAGGAAAAGGGAAGGAAAGAATTAAAGGAAAGGAGCAAGAAGGGGATATGTTGGCTCGAATGTTTGGAAGGTGCTTGGGATAGAATTTTGGTCAACAATCATCCTTTGGCTAATGGGATACACGGTTTTGGGAGGGGGTTTTAGTAGCCAAATTTTGCATTAGTCATTTGGCAAATTTTGGTACTTGTAAGGCTTGTTTTCTTTTAGCATTTTTTTTGTACTCTTTTCAACCTTCCTCCTTTGTTGCTCAAACACCCAACTCTTTTGTGTCCAATTCACTTTGCTCATTTTTTTCCTTGGATAGCCAAAACCATCTAGTACTCTCCTCCATCTCTTCTTTTCTTTTGCCATTTCTTCAACTTTCTCTTTCACTCAAAACAACATTACCTTGTGGCCGAATCTTCTTGCTCAATTCTCTCCTTAGCCAACTTTAACCTTTCATTTCTTCTTCATTATTTCTTTCTCGCTCGTGTTGGCACTCAATTCTTTGATCGAATAGGTAAGTGGTCTTATTCTTCTTCTTTTTCATTTTCTTTTCTCCCCAGCCGAATGTGTGTCTATTAACATTCTGATGTTTCACTTTTGTTCAAAACCGAAATATCATTCTCTCATAATCCTTCATATCGTGATCATCTTCTAATGTAGTGTTATAGTGGAAAGTCGAATCTCATACCCTTTGTCTCATCCGTAGCCATAAGTCAATCTGTGGAAATCGGATTCATCATCGCATATGTAAGGGTTTTCTTCTTGGATTTTTTTTTTTCGTTATATCTCTATTCCGTTATGTTGCTATCTGATCAAGTTTCGACTTATCGATTATTTTTTTTGGGACGAAATCACTGATATTCTCTACTTGTTAATCCTTCCTGAAATAGTGGTAAGATCTAATCCTATCCCTAAACAACTACTTGCACTCATCATAGTATCTTTCTAACCGAGACTTTTTCAATAGAGGCAAGTGGTAGCGATTTGAAAGGAAAAGCGTTAGAGAACACAAAAGGAGTGGATTTGCAATTCCTACCCTAAGTTCAAATGAAGAGCGTATCGGCAGTCTGGGGATTTTCCACCGGTTGTGGACCATCATCCGTGAAAATAGACAAATCGT
Source organism: Gossypium sturtianum (assembly GCA_025698515.1). Taxonomy (NCBI): domain Eukaryota; kingdom Viridiplantae; phylum Streptophyta; class Magnoliopsida; order Malvales; family Malvaceae; genus Gossypium; species Gossypium sturtianum. Next base: position 107,772 of record JAOWAD010000095.1, on the reverse strand, counting down.
GGTCGCTCACGATATTAAGGGTAAGCGCTTTCATTAGATCATCCGATTTAGATATTAGATTAATAAAATCTCGCTTATTGGTTAATCAAGTGTAATGGTGATTTAGGTGCCGACGATCAAGAAGGTTTAATCTCACCGTAATCAGTGTAAATCTCACACCAAATCCCGTAGATTTGTGATTCGGATGTCATGTTGGAAAATAGATCGTTATTATTTACAAGGCTAGAAATTGTAATATGGCATAGATCGAATAACTTGCTTAAATTACATTATTTCTAAAATCTTTTAAAATCGGTATAAAATTTGTAAAATTTACCAAAATGCCCCTATGGGTCGATTTACCAAAATGCCCCTATGGGTCGATTTACTAAAATGCCCCTATGGGCCGAATTGCTAGAATGCCTTAGTGGACCGAATTATTATTGCTTTAATGGGCCGATTTTCTCAGAATAAATTACTAGATTAATGGTTGTTATTTATATGTGAACACTTTATTATGTATGTTGCATTTCCATATCTTGCATGGGATGGGAAAAAATGTATGGAGAGCAAGCAGGTAGCTCTGGTGGCATTGCCACAAAATGTCCATTATTATGCTTACATATGATTTCGTGGCATGGCCACAATAAAAATATATGATAGCAAATTGACTGCAAATTTTGGTGTGAGCTAAGTGGTGGGTTGACATGATCCTCACAGTGTGTGATCATCGGGTCTGGGGTGTGATAGATGGATGGGTTAATGCATACATGTCATTTTAAATACTATTATGTAAATGGGCTTAGGCCCTAGTTATTGCTATATGGATTCAAAGCCCAAAGGATGACTCAGAAGGGATTATGCACCGAGTTCTAGAAACTCACCCTTTTTTTTTTCCTTAACCCCGCAGTAATGCTCATGATGTGGACTTGGGCCATGGATGACCTATGGAGGCCATACTTTAGAAATGGTGTTTTCTAAACTCAAGAAATTCCTTTTTCATTTATTTTCATTACTTTTACTATATTGGGTTAAAATTGTAATAAGGCCTCCGATTTTAAATTTGGATTTTATGTTTGACTATTTACTTTCTATCATGGTTTGATTTAAACGGGATTTTTCTCAAAATCATAAACAACGGTTTTTCATAAAATTTATCAACAAACGGATTTCATAACAAATATGTTCGAATAATTTAACTTGGACTTTCCTTCAAATATCAATATTATTTTCAAAAATTATGGATTTAAAAGATCACTAATTCAATTATCGATTCTTCAATTAACCTTTCAAGAATTGTAGTATTTCTATCAAATATTTTCGATCAAAATTTTTTCTTAAAATAAATTCTAATCTTTAGTAAGAAGCACAAGTTCTTTTACTCGTTGCTGTGGTGACATGTCGATCCTATTATACCAAGATAGGCAGGTGGTTTGGGGTGTTACAATCACGCTCTAAAAGTTCGAGCAAAGTTTGAGGGTATTACATTTTAGATAAAGAAATGATGTACATTACTACTGTGTAGAGACTTGAAAGTCTCTGATGGTTACATAGACTATGGAATGAGCTGCAATAGAGATGGGTGTGGAAGCATTGATGCTTTGGCTCCATCAGAGGAATTTTGAATGTTTCTATTGGAACCATTGAACGCTCATTCAAAGAACACGATTTGACCTTGTATATTTCAAAATAGCGCACTAAATGATACTCTTTCTCTTTTCTCGGGAACCTTTAAATTCAAGATGTTCGTAATTTGAAAGGGTGACATTGAACGAGCTATCCTTTGACAAGTTAATAAAAATGATCAAATCCCAGTCAGTAAGAGAGAAAATGATGCAGATAACATTTAATAAAAATAAATAATTTGAAAATGAAAAGTTCACTCTATCAAAGGTGGCATACCTTTTCTTTGCATAGTGAGCATATACACACAAATTTTGGTTAGACTTCGAGTTACTGCAAGTACAATACTTCCCATAAGCTCTGCAGTAGAAGTATGCACTAGAAACTAAACAAATTGATAAGATGAATTATGTTGGTCGCTATAGGAAAAAACTAAGGATAAGGCTCACACTATCTCGTGTGAAGATACTGACCGTAGTAACTGGATTGGGAATAGATGTTGTAGTATTAAGTAAAGCATAATTTCCACCGATGAGAGTTTGCCTACAGAAGACCTTGTGATTGTAGGTTGAAGCCATTCCCAATTGATCAAAATACCTGTTAAGGGAGAAAAGTTTGACCGCGTGTTTTATTACACAAAAGAAAGGTAGAGTTAGAAGAAAAGGAGAGAAAAATATTACCAAAATCCATCAGCAAAGGTTGGGGACAAATCTTTAGCATCGCCAAGTAAGAGCTCCGCCAGCATTCGTAAACCCAAGCTCCCGATCATGCTTTAAACTTGTTGACAATATTCAAAACACCTTTATAGGTTTGGGCAACTTGATTTAGGTAAGATGGATCTTGAATCTTGGTAATCATTTTTGGATCATCACCGCAAATGCATCCATTGAATTAAGAAACCGACTTCTACTAGTAATAAGTAAGCCTCTAAAACCTCTTTCGATAAACACCGAATTGAGACATATTTGGATACCAGTCCAAGATTATAGATATGGTGTGTAACTCCATCAACAACTTCATGTCCTAGGAAGGAATTGAACCATTTCTCATCATAATGACAAATTTAGACCTAGAACCTTTGGTTGAGTTTTGGGATCCGTGTGTAATTCTTTCACTAGATTCTTAAGTACTACTATGTCTTTTCCATATTGTTCAAATTTCTCAACACTTGCACTCCATCCCACTCCGCCAGAGTTGATTTCAAATGATAAATTGATTAAAATAAAATTCAAAAATATAATGGAAATTAATCTCAGCAGAGCTTCTGAAATCAAATTTAGTTACCAAATTCATAAGAATCAACTTTGTATCCCCGGAAATAGTATACTTCATGAAATCCCATGCATTTTATGCATTTCCAATCGCCAACCCAAAGACCCTTTTCGATTTGTGACTGGTTTCTTCAGAGAAGAGCATTCAACCCGAATGTAACCTTTATTCTTCAAAATGTCATATAAATAAAGTCAATGTCTTTACTAAGAAAAAAAAGGGAATACTTAACTCTTTTCGCAATAAATAGAAATACCAACCAACTTTGATTGAAAAATTATTGAGTTAGTCTCATCTTTCCATGGGAAGGCAACCTCGAGAGAATCCAAATAAACTATCTTCGCTTTTTCATGAAATTGGGGCAATTTTAACTCCTCCTACTCCGTGACACCACTTGATCTTACAACGACTCCACCAACTTTGATTCTTAAAGGATTGAATGTCAAAGTAATTTTAAAAATTAGTCTGAAATTGTTCTTACCAAATATGAACCAAATTTAGTCCAACTCTGCTCACACAACCACTCTTATGAGGTAGCTTTTAACAAAGATTCGAATCGCAATATTTGCAATCTATTTTTTGATTCTTAGGTATGGACCACCATGGATGAATTAATGATAGAGACATGTAATATTATATACGTAGAACTCACCTTTTATTGCATTTATTAGACCATTCTTTTTCAAATCCTACTGAAAACATAAAATAAAATAAAAGTCAAATTTTATGTAAAAGACATTGTTCATACACACAAAGTAAAAAAATTCTTACCACATTTAAAAGTCCAAATTTTCCTCAAGGACATTGATTGTAGTTGCATTTTTCAATAGGCCTCCAATCCAATGTAGCGATACAAAGTTCTCATCCTGTTTCAAGAATTGATGTTGCTCCTTGAATCACAACGCTCACATTTTGTGTCGATGAAAGCGATATCCGGGAAACAAGGATTGCTAGGCTCGAATATGCATTTCAAATCCATATTCACGATATCTAAATAGTAGGAATGAGCAGAAGAATTGAGGGTAATGTGCAATTGTAATCACGCATGTGTTTATATATATGCGTGTATTAAAAGTTTGTTACAATTAGATATGAATTTAAAATTTGTTAGGAAATTTAATCGTGGTAAAGGTATCATTATCATTTTGTTTAAAAGTTATAGTTTTGCAAACAGAAACTTATTCCATTTCAACTACTACGAGATAATGATTCCAACTCGTTAGTTGGCATGAAAATTCTTTTAAAACCACTTTTGGGCCATCTACCATTCAAATTCCAAATTAAAGGCTTGTATTGTTGCTTTAGCTTTTATGTCTTGTTGTGCAAATTGTTAATGGAAGAGGAATGTGGTTTTGTTACAAGGAAAATTGTATTTTTAATAATATTTCAACAAGTAAATATTGCATGTTATGGAAGTCTCATGGAATTATATTATTGCAATAATTAAACCTATCATTAATCTTGAAATGTTAGAAATTCCGTGTCGATGGTAGTAGCTTTTAGAAAAAGTTTCCTACATTTGTTTCTTCCAAAATTTTCTCGAGAGTACCTATCTACTTTCGCCAAAAATCCTAAATCTCTTTTGTGAATTTTCATAAACTCTATCGATCTTAAAATATTTTTGTACATAAAAGAACTTTCCTGAGTTATTTTAATATACTCGATAATTGAACGTAATATATATTTTAAATCAATTCTATCGATATGGATTTCAATAGAAGATTTTCTTTTTCTTTGTTTTACGTAAAAGATAGACCATGTGTGGTTTGTATAAGACAATGAATTGTTGGTTTTGAGAATGTTACTCTGGGCCTTTAGAAAATGCATCTTAATGAAGATGACATCAACTACCTAGACTAAGCAAGACCTTCTTTTTGTTTTCACTATAATGAAATGCATACAAAATCAAATCGTTATAACTTAAAATCCAACCCTATAGGGATAGTTTATGTTATTTTTTGAATTTTTATGTCCTTTTTTATATTGAAAGTTCAAACCAATTAGGGAAGAACAAGTGCCGCCTAAGTGCCCATATTTCACCTTGTATACTATAAAAGCCCAATAGGTAAGCCACCTACCTAGTGGATTTGACACTTGGGTCATTGGCCAAGTAGTACAAAATTCTTTATTTAAAATTTGCAAAGTATATTTTCCGTAGAAATTCTGGGTTAGTGACATTGTAAAATTACTAAAAACTATTAATTAAATATGTTTGAATGTTTATAAACTTTATTATTTGATATAAAGTTGTTTGAATTATTTATGTTTTTAGTTGATGAAATTCCACCAACTCGATGATTATATTGTGTAGATGTATTTTTTCACATTTGCATCTATCTTGTTTTTCTCTCAACTACATAATTTTTTTACAAACGAGAGGAGTTAACCCCAATTCAATTATCGCTCTTCCTCACATTTGAATAATATAGGACTAGATTACCCTATTTAAATTTGAAAGCGATCAATTGCTTGTGTTCTAATATTTTATTAACGAATAGTCAAATTCGCTGTTAATTGTCCTTTTTGCACTCTCTCTTATAGTACAAGGACTAAATTGGTCCCGACATCACAGTAAAGGACCTCTCGTGTTATTTTTCCTTACTAACTAAAAAGAAGTAAAATAGGAGGAATCCTAAAAAGAAAACAAGAATAAAAGAACAAAACAAGTCGTGGGAAAGTTATGAACTAATTGGCTACTCAAATTAGGCATCCAAGGCGCGAGTGGAAAGAGTACTCAAACCCCACAAAATCGTAATGGCTAGGTTGATGTAGAACAATTTCAATCTTCAAATAGGAGAGGCCTATACCTGCTCCATAGCGACCCGAGACAAAAGAGGGCTGCCTCATATCCTTAGTAAAGATTCTTTTCTCCAAACATTGAAAAGGAATATTATTTTCTTCCAATAGTGTTCATTTAATTCTTAATTTTGGTACATTGTAATATTTGTGAAAAATATTTCTAAGGTAAAGAAATGAGTTTCATTAATTATATTACATTTTATTGTGTTCATCTTTATCATGAAAATACATGTAGGGCTCTGCTTTAAATTTGAAATTGCACTAGGCAACTTGTGACATGTAAGATGTACGAAATGAAGTAGATGAAAAAAACATTGGAAACATGCCGAATCTAATATAGAAGCGATAAAGTGAGTGATTTATTCTCTGCTGGATTGTTTTGTCCATGTAACATATAGTAAGAAATGAATTGTAATATCCCGAAATTGGGCCTAGCAGCACTTTGGCCTATTGGGCCTTGAGCGTAGAAGCCTTTTAGAATTTTTGAGAATAAGGAATAGCATAATCATGAAGTTAGACTTAATGGGAAAGTCAATTTGGAAGTTTATGGTGTAACATCCTCGAAATTCGAATTTTACGCTTTGAAGTATATTATGCTTTAGGCTAGTTAAAAATGTTAATTGTGTATGATTAGGGGTCCTTAGAAGGCACGGGATCGAGATGGGCCTTAGCAAAATTTTTGTGTTTGAGCACCTTAAGGAGAGAAGGTAAGTGGTGGCAATGCTTATGGAAATAAGTGAGTAATTTGCTAGCATAAGTGAGCATATGGCAAGGAGGTTGTGGCGCCAAGTGGAGAGCTTGAGGGAAGGGGTTAAAATCCCATCTTTGTAAATTTTGGATTTATTTTTGGTACTTATCCCAAGTGTCTGCTATGGTCTTAAATAAGGTAAGGAAGACTTTTTATTTATGGAAAGATGACTAAGGATTATGGTAAGGAGGAAAACAAGGGAAAATGAAGGAAAGAAATCAAAGAAAAGGAAAGAGAAGGGAAATATGTTGGCTTATAGTGTGGAAGGTGTTTTGGAAAGATTTTATTTGGTCAATGTTCATCTTTTGCAAAGATAATACACGGTTTGAGAGGGGTTTTGGGTACCCGAATTTTTCATTAGTTATTTGGCAAATTAGTGCTTGGAATGCCTACTTTCTTTTGTAGCATATTGGTGTTTTCTTTTCCCAACTCTCTTCCTTTGTTTTGGCCAAAATTTTCTTTGCATTTTGTTCATCTTATTCCCTTGTTGTGCCGAAACTCTCAATCCATCTATACTCATTCTTCCCTTGTTGTCTAAACACCCATCTCATATTGATCATCTTGACCATTTTGATCATTTTCATTTATGTGTCAACCTAAACTCCCTAACACTTCTTTTCTAATCTTTTCATTTTCTTTTCTCTCTAGCCGAATGAGTGTTCCTCATCATTTGGTTGTTTTATATTGTTTCTAAACCAAATGGTGTTTTCCCGTATCTCCATCATATCTTAATTGTTATCTTGTTGTAGTATTATAGTGGAAGCCGAATCTTACATCCTTGATAATTCATCCGTAACACCCCAAGCCCTGGCCTATGCGTTAAGACTAGACTTGGTGTGCTACACAAATCGAATATACATTTGGTCATCTAATGATTTAAAGAAAACAGTCTTCAAAAACTAATTTGGAGATGGAGTTTTATCAAAAATCGAGGTTAATTTGAAATCTATGATTTTAAATCATAGGAGTTTATAATTTGATCTCTGAGAAATAATTAGTTAACTTTTTAAAGAAATTTAAAAGAGTTCAAAAGGAATTTGGAAACGAAATTTATAAAAGAGTTTTCACCAAATTTTTATTTAGATAGTGATATTTAAGAAACCCCCATTTTATACGTAATTTAAAGAAAACATTTATAAACTTAAAATAGTCCACTTTAAGTATCCAAAACATATTAAAATCCATCCACTAAATAAAATCCATAAAAACAATACTAGAGGCCTTATTACATCGCTAAAATAGTAATTAAGTAAAAATACTAAAGAGTAGTTTAAAGTTCATAAAACCATCATTTGAAGTATGGCCTCCACGGTCATCCCCTACCCAAGCCTCCATCAATTATCATTACCGGTAGGGTAAGAAAACAAGGTGAGTTACTTAGAACTCAGCAGTAACCCACTTACCAAATCCAAAACCATATAAGCATTTTATTGGGCTTGAGCCCATTAACTAATTTAACAATATAGTAATTAAAGATGCATGCGAAATGCAATTCCCAACCAAGCCTAAATTTCCATCCGCTACACACCACCCGTACATTTAACCAAAGACACCCGTGGGGATCAAGTCAACCCACCCCGCCAAACACACCAATCGCAGTGCATAAAGCCATTTGAAATGTTTGTGGTTGAGCCACCCGAACTAGAATTTGTATGCGAGCCACCCTAACTAGATTGTGGTAGAACCACAAGAACTTCTCTTCAATTTAATCCCAACCCATGCAATCATGTATACATAAACAAAGCTTAAAAATTTACATATGATAATTTCAACATAAGGCCCATACTACAAGTTGGCCCATTTCTCAATTTGGCCCATATGGTAATTTATCAAATCGCTTTAAGCAATTTAGCAATTCGACCAATTAATCAATCTAGCAAATTGGCCCATTAATCAATCTAGCAAATTTGGCCCATTAAGCTGATCTACCAATTTGGCCCATTAAGCGATCTAGCAATTTGGCCCATTCAGCGATCTAGCAATTTGGCCCACTAATCAATCTAGCAATTTGGCCCATTAATCACATAAGGCCCAAAAATTAGTTTTTATCAAATTAGCCCACTGAGGGTGATTTCAGCATTTCAATGACTTTAATACCGATTTCATGCACTTACACAAAAAGTGTTAATATACCGTATTTTTCCGATTTTACCAACTTTTACGATTTTTATTCTAATGCTTAGGATATAACATCTAACCCATGAGATAAGTGTGAAATTACACACCGATTACGGTGAGAACTATACTTTCCCCGCCGTCGATACCTAAATAAATGTCACGCTTTGGATTAGAACACTAATATTTATTATAAATCTATACTAAAGATAAGCGATCCGAGATCTTTACCTCTAATCTTGAACAACAACTATTTGTCGATTTTCCCGGTTGACGGTTCACAACCCAATGGAAAATCCCAATACCTAAAGGCTCAAAACTACTTAACAACTTCGATAGTCAATTCTCCTCGGATGAGGGTCGCCCACAACCCGATGGAAAATCTCGAATTGCCGAAATAGCCCCTTCACTTGAATCTTGAGGATTAAGCTTAGTCCGCCCCTCTTAGAACACTATTCACCACTCTTTTCGAACCTATCTTGTTTGCCTCCATTGATTAAAGAATATTAGTTCTAACTAATATTTCCGGAATTTAAATCTATAGATTTTAAGGGTCAAAATTCGGGCTTACCACAAAAAATATAGTTATTCCAAAAATGAAAATCGAGAGCGATAACGTATATGATCCACTTTGAACCGAATCTCAAGATGATTCTCGAGAGATTATGAATACTCTGAAGTTTTGGCCTTCACTTTATCACTATAAAGATGAAAAGATTGTCTAAGAAGAAGATGCTATTGATTTAAAGGCCTTTCTCCAAACTAATATGTATATTGACCAAAGACAAAAAGAAAATAAAGAAATGAAAAGTCCAAAGTTCTTACCACTTGATTTGAACGAAAGTTGAAAGAATGATTAATAAGAGAAAATATGTGAGGAGGAGGGTTAATGGCTAAAAGAAAATTTTGATGGAAATAATGCTAGCAACATCGCCATGGAAATGGAGAAAAATAGAAGAGAGGAAATGTGTTTTGGTTTTTCAAGGATGAAAAAGAACAAAGGGAGGTTTGGGACAAGAGGGCATATCGGCCAAAGAGTAGAAAAGAAAGAAAAGAACAATGGCCTTTGTGCTTAGATGATTTCAGGCACTAGAGAGGAAGAACTTGAGAGGTTAGGTAAAGATTAAGACCAAATGGTAAAAACAATGACAAAAAAAAGAAGAAAACAAAATGCCTACAATGCACCAATTGCATTCGGCTAAGGAGAGAAAATGGAGAGGAAATGGGTGTTTTGAGAAAGCAAAAATGACCAAATGCCAAATGACCAACTAGCTACCAACCTTACCAAAGCGTTCAACAAAAATTCCTCACCCCCTCAGCCCCCAAAAACCGTCCAAATACATTGGCCAAAAGTCAAAGTTTTAGCCACCCAAAAGTTTCCAAAACATCACCCTTGTTTCATGCCTTATGTCCCCTACATGCCATATTCTCATGATTCCCTACCTTAAGTTTGCACTTGCCTTTACTCTTAGCCACCTTACCATAAAAATAAAAGTCTAACTTACCAAAATATGATGCTTGGCAGGACACTTGCTAGGAAAGAGCAAAATAAATGTTCACAAGATGCATACTAGGAAATCAACCTCTTCCTCAAGCAACACTTATGGCGCTAACTCCACTTTACTACTAGCTCATCTTATGCTAGTTTTTGTCACCAAATTTCCTTAAACATCAAGGTCACTTGTTCCATTTCAATAAAGTACTCATTACTAAAATTTATTCTAATTCGAATAAATCCTCGAGCCTTCTCAAAACTATATTAAACACACAAATTGAATCATTCACAAGCTAAGCACCAAAAATATGCAACTTATCGATACTCAATTTTTAGGATGTTACAATTCTACCCCCTTAAAGAAAATTTCATCCTCGAAATTTACCTGGTTAAAAGAGGTGAGGATATTGTTGTCGAATTGCATCCTCAAGCTCCTGCACATAGCTTCCTCCGCTCCGTGATTACGCCCATAGAACTTTAACCAGTCTTCTTTCTTAACACCTTAACATCACGGTCTAAGATTTTCACCGGTTCCTCCTCGAAAGACAAGTCCGCCTTAACTCCACTTCTTCTACTAGTACTATGTGAGACGGATCCGATCTATAACGCCTCAAAGCATAGAAACATGGAAACACACTATGAATCGACTCAACTCGGAGGTAAGTCAAGTTTCGATAGGCCACCTGGTCCTACACGCTTCAACACACGGTATGGTCCAATGAACCTAGGGCTCAACTTGCCCTTCCTTCCAAACTCAAAATTTTCTTCCAAGGTGAGACTTTGAGAAAAACTCGATCTCCCACCGCAAACTCAATTTTCTTGCGCTTTAGATCTGCATACGAATTTTGTCTATCCAAGCTTCCTTTAACCGTGCTCGAATCACCTTTACCTTTTCTTCCATCTCGGATATCAATTAAGGACCCAACAACCGCTGCCCCAATTCATTCCAACAAGTAGGGTACGACACTTATGACCATATAACACTTCATAGGGTGCCATCCTGGATACCGGATTGGTAAATCATTATTATATGCAAATTCCGCCAGCGGTGAAAATCCTCCCAACTACCTCTGAAGTCGATCACACAACCCCGTAACATGTCTTCCAAAATCGAATTACTCTTTCGATTGACCATCCGACTGAGGATGAAAAGTCGTCATCAAGTTTAACTTTGTTCCCAAAGCCTCATGCAAAGCTTTCCAAAATCGTGATGTAAACCTAGGGTCCTCGTCCGATATGATAGACACTGGTACCCCATGCAACCTCACGATCTCGAGATACATCTGACTTTAGCCAACTTCTGCGAGTAATCCGTGCGAATTGGTAGAAAATGAGCATCTTCGTCCATCGATCTACTACCACCCAAACGGAATCCTTTTTAGTAGGTGTTAAGGGGTAACCCACTAACAAAGTCCATCGTTATCCGCTCCCATTTCCATAGAGGAATCTTTACCCGCTGGTTGCAATAAGCCCGACGGTAATTGATGTTCCGCCTTCACTTGTTGACAAGTCAAGCACTTACCCAAAAAATGGTAACCTCCCGCTTTAACCTGGCCACCAATACTGCTCTCGTGAGGTCTCGATACATCTTATTTCCTCTAGGGTGCATAGCATAAGGGCTACTATATCGCCTCCACGCAAAATCATTTGTCTCAAATCCGAATCCATGGGCATACAAACTCTCTACGAAAACACAAAGACTCCATCCTTGTTCATTCCAAAGTCCCTATTACGCCACTTTCAACTTGTTGTATTAATGGACCCAACTTTTATCTCGATAACCGCTTTTCCTTGATCTGTTCCAACCACAAAGGCTTCACCGAAATTCCGCTAGCGATCGCCATCTTCATACAAAGCGAGATGAGCAAACATTGCTCTTAATTTCGATACTACCTTACGACTCAACGCGCTCGCCACCACGTTAGCCTTTCCGTGATGATACTGATTAAGAGGTCATAATCCTTTAACACTTCTACCCATCTCCGTTGTCTCAAGTTCAACTCCTTTTTGGGTAAGGAGGTACTTAAGACTCTTATGGTCTGTATAAATGATAGACTTCTCACCGTAGAGATAGTGCCTCTAAATCTTTAAAGCAAACACTACCGCGACCAACTCCAAGTCATGAGTAGGATAGTTAACTTCGTGCGTATTCTTAAGCGGCGAGAAGCATAAGCCACCAGTTTTCCACCTTGCATCAAGACACATCCTAAACCCGTGTGTGCCGGCGTCACAATAAACAATAAACTCTTTTTCCCCGCCTCGAGTTGAATCAGATCACGCACTTCCAGTCAAAATCTTCTTGATTTCTCGAAACTCTCTTGTTGTTTATCGGTCCACACATACGGTACTCCTTTTCGCAATGTACCTAGTTAGGGGTGCGAGAATCAATGAAAACCCCTCAACAAAGCGTCTATAGTAACCAGCCAAACCCAAGAAACTACGAATCTCAAACCATGACTTGGTGGTTTCCAATCCAACACAGACTCTACCTTCCGAGGATCAACTCTTATTCCTTCGGTGACACCACATGAACCAAGAAAGTCACTTCCCTCAACCAAAATTTGCATTTACTGAATTTGGCATAAAGTTTTTTGTCTCGCAGTATTTGCAATACTGTGCGCAAATATGAGTCATGCTCTTCTTCATTCCTCAAATATACCAAGATATCATCTATGAACACCACCACGAACTAGTCTAGATAGGGTTGAAAGACTCGGTTCATCATGTCCATAAATCCAGCTGGTGCATTGGTCAAACCAAACGGCATCACCAAAAACTCATAATGTCTATAACGAGTTCGGAATGTCGTCTTATGAATATCCGCCTCCTTAACCTTGAGTTGGCGATAACCCGATCTCAGATCAATCTTTGAGAAAACTGAAGCTCCTCTCAAGTGATCAAATAGATCATCGATTCTCGGTAATGGATACCTATTCTTGATCGTCAATTTATTCAACTGCCTATAATCAATGCACATACGCCTCGACCCATCCTTCTTCTTGACGAAGAAAACCGGTGCTCCCCACGGAGACACACTCGGTTGAATAAATCCCCGATCCAACAATTCTTAAATTTGAGATTTAAGCTCCGCTAACTCCTTCGGCACCATTCTATAAGGAGCAATGGACACCAGAGCCGTTCTAGGCAACAGCTCAATGCCAAATTCTACTTCCCGATCTGGAGGTAGACCCAGAAGTTCTTTGGGAAAGACATATGGAGATTCTTTCAACTTTCTCACACCTTCCACCGATAATTCCTTGGCATCCAAGGCACTAATGAAGGCTAGAACGCTCTATACCCTTTTCGCACCAACTTTTACGCCTTTAAAGCGAGATACCACATTTGCCAAAAAGTTCCTTCGTTCGCTTATCATTACTACTTCCTTATCAACCCAAGTCCCGATTGACATCCGCTTTTCAAGACAATCCAATTGCGCCGGTGCTTCACCAACCAATCCATGCCCAAAATAAGATCGAACTCATGAAAGGCAATTCCATCAAATCCGCTAAAAATATCTCTCTTTGAATTTCCAAAGGCACGCCTCTATACAATTTATTCACGATTATGGGTATCCCTAAAGGACTAATTACACATCGTCATCTCTCTATCGGTAATCTCAAATCTAATGTTCGGTTTCCAGCTATGGCACTAGTAACATACGAGTGGGTAGACCGATATCTATCAAAGCAAGAATGTGTACATCAAAGATGAAGAACGCGTGCGCTTATCACATCGGTGCATCGCCATCTTCACGACGCCTGACCGCATAGACCAACCCCAGCTGTCTTGCCTCCGCGTTACCTCTAAAGCCATTACCTTGACTCGGTGCACCTTGACCACGTCCAGTACTATTACCACCACGACCTGATCCACGGCCTCTCGGTGGCTGCTAAGTGCCTCTAGCTGGCTATGCATCAAAGTTACGAGCTTCCTGAGTCAGAGCAGTCCGTCGAGGGCAATTCCTATATTGATGATCCTTGGAACCACATTTATAACAACCACCAGTTTTCTTCCAGCATTCCTTGGGGTGTCGTTTCCCACAGTCAGCACAGTCTCGACTCTGATTGGTAGCCACAGGTGCTCTAGCTTGAGCTGGCTCATCATTTCGAGGCCTCTTTTGGAACCTTATTGAAGAACCCGAGTACTTAAAGTCCCTCTTTCCTCTGACTCTTTCCTGGTTCTGGCGTTCTGAGTTCTTAGCCTCTTCAGCTATCTTGGTTTTCTCCACAAGCGTGGCAAAAGCCCTTACTTGTTGTGGGGCTATCAGTACTCGCAACTCATCATTCAGCCCATCTTCAAAGCGTACACAGCGCTCATGATCCGTTGCCACTATTGTCCGGGCATAACGACTCAAGCATAGAAATTCTACCTCATAAGTCGCCACCGTCTTATTTCCTTGAACCGATTCGAGAATTCCTTCCTCGGGCATCCACATAACTTGTCCCTACATACTTCCTGGAAAGTAGCTGCAAGAAATCCCAAGTAACAATCTGCGACCTCGGTGCCTTCTCAAGCCGTAAGCCACCATTGATACGCTTCATCCCTTAGCAAGGACACCGCTCCTCTCAGTTTTTGTTCAACGGTGCACTCCAGATCATCCATAATCCGCTCTACAGCCTCGAGCCAATATTCCGCAACATTCGGAGCCACACCGGAGACACCCACCACTTGATTTAAGTCGTTCCGATATTGATCCACGAGCTGCTGGCCCAGTTCTAGTCCCAGCAACCCTTTCTATAACTCGCAACATTGCTTGAGTCAAAGCATTGTCCTCTCTCATATGGTCATGTGATCCAGTCTCACTCCCGGGTGACGCAGGTGCGTCCATTTCCGGCATATGACCCGGCGCTTCAGACGCAACCCTAGTACCTCGTCCTCTACCACGGCCACGTCTACCGCGTCCCCGTCCACGTCCTCTAGTGCTCATGCCGACTATTTCGGTTAAATCTGATTACAAGTTTTATGAATCAGAAAACTATTTCAGTGTTTATTAACGATATTTTATGAGATATAAGATATAGAGTTGTTTTACTAATCACATCCTATAGTCTCAATCTCTGAGTTTCAACGCCTAAAACTAGAAGTTCTAGAGTGTTCCTATGATCATATCACAACAATAAACATTCAATATACAAATACTTACTTGACTTGGTGCCGGATGCTCGTGGTGCCATACTACCTTTAGAACATAAATTCTAGAAATTCAAGAAATTTTAAACAAAATTATTGTAGAACCCAAACCACAGTAGAGTTTTGAAACTTGGCTCTGATACAATAAAATGTAACACCCCAAACCCGGTCTATGCGTTAGGACCAGACTTGGTATGCTACACAAATCGAATATACATCTAGTCATCTAATGATTTAAAGAAAGCAGGTCTTCAAAAACTATTTTGGAGATGGAGTTTTATCAAAAGCGAGGTTAATTTAAAATCTATTATTTTAGATCATAAGAGTTTATAATTTGATCTCAGAGAATTAATTAGTTAAATTTTTAAATAAATTTAAAAAAAGTTCAAAAGGACTTTGGAAACGAAATTTATAAAGAGTTTTCACGAAAGTTTTACGAGATAGTGATATTTAAGAAACCCTTTTTATACGTAATTTAAAGAAAACATTTATAAACTTAAAATAGTCCATTTTAAGTATCTAAAACATATTAAAATCCATCCACGAAATAAAATCCATAAAAAAAAATACTAGAGGCCTTATTACATCGCCAAAATAATAATTAAGTAATAATACAAAGAGTAGTTTAAAATTCATAAAAACCATCGTTTGAAGTATGGCCTCCACGAAGTCATTCCCTACCCAAGCCTCCATCAATTATCATTACCGAGAAGGGTAAGAAAGCGGGGTGAGTTACTTAGAACTCGGTGTGTAACCCACTTCTGTGTCCACTGGGCCAAAACCATATAAGCATTTAAATAGGCTTGAGCCCACATACAAATATAACAATATAGCAATCATAAAATGCACGTGATATGCAATTCCCAACCAAGCCTAAATTTCCATCCGCTACACACCACCCGTACCAACCAGCACACCTGTGGGGATCAAGTCAACCCACCCCGTCAAACACACCGATCGCAGGCATAAAGCAATTTAAAATGTTTGTGGCTAAGCCACCCGAACTAAATTTTGTGGCGAGCCACCTAACTAGATTTTGTGGCGAGAGCCACCGAACTAGATTATGGTAGAACCACCAAAACTTCTCTTCAATTTAATCCCAACCCATGCAATCATGTATACATAAACAAAGCTTAAAAATTTACATATGATAATTTCAACATAAGGCTCATACTACAAGTTGGCCCATTTCTCAATTTGGCCCATATGGTAATTTATCAAATCGGCTCCTGAAGCAATTTAGCAATTCGACCCATTAATCAATCTAGCAATTTGGCCCATTAATCAATCTAGCAAATTTGGCCCATTAATCAATCTAGCAAATTGGCCCATTAAGCGATCTAGCAATTTGGCCCATTAAGCGATCTAGCAATTTGGCCCATTAAGCGATCTAGCAATTTGGCCCATTAATCAATCTAGCAATTTGGCCCATTAAGCACATGAGGCCCAAAAATTACTTTTTATCAAATTAGCCCATCGAGGGCGATTCCGTAATTTCCACGACTTTAATATCGATTTTATGCACTTACACAAAAAGTGTTAATATACTGTATTTTCCGATTTTACCAACTTTACGATTTTTATTCTAATGCTTATGATATAACATCTAACCCATGAGATAAGTGTGAAATTACACACCTGATTACGGTGAGAACTATACTTTCCCGCTCGTCGATACCTAAATAAATGTCACGCTTGATTAGAACACTAATACTTATTATAAATCTATACTAAATATAAGCGATCTAGATCTTTACCCTCGGAGTCTTGAACAACAACTATTTGTCAGTTTTCCTCGGTTGACGGTTCACAACCCAATAGAAAATCCCGAACAGCTAAAGGCTCCGAACTACTAACAACTTCGAATAGTCGATTCTCCTCGGATGAGGGTCGTCCACAACCCGGTGGAAAATCCCGGATTGCCGAAACAACCCTTCACTTAAATCTTGAGGGATTAGCGAGTTTGCCTCTCTTTAGAACACTATTCACCACTCTTTTCGAACCTATCTTGTTTGCCTCCATTGATTAAAGAATATTAGTCCAACTAATATTTTGAAAATTAAATCTATAGATTTTAAGGGTGAAATCGGCTTACCACAAAAATATCTTTGCATTCGTGGAATGAAAATCGAGCGATAACGTCCCTTAACACTTTGAACCGAATCTTAGCGATTCTCGATGATTACGAATACTCTGAGTTTCGGCCTTCACTTTATCACTATAAAGATGAAAAGATTGTCTAAGAAGAAGATGCTATTTTCGGTGAAAAGACCCTCCAAACTAATATGTATATTCGGCTAAAGACAAATAAGAAAATAAAGAAATGAAAAGGGTTCTTACCACTTGATTTGAACTAAAGTTGAAAGAATGATTAACAAGAGAAAATATGTGAGGAGGAGGGTTCGGCTAAAAAGAAAATTTTGATGGAAATAATGCTAGCAACATTCGGCCATGGAGAAAAATAGAAGAGAGAAAATGTGTTTCAATTTTTCAAGGATGAAAAGAACAAAGGAGGGGTTTGGGACAAGAGGGCATTCGGCCAAAGAGTAGAAAAGAAAGAAAAGAACAATGGCCTTTGTGCTTAGATGATTTCGGCACTAGAGAGGAAGAACTTGAGAGGTTAGGTAAAGATTGAGATCAAATGGTCAAAAACAATGACCAAAAGAAGAAAACAAAAATGCTCACAATGCACCAATTGCATTTGGCTAAGGAGAGAAAAATGGAGAGAAAAATACTTTTGAGAAAAACACAAAATGACCAAATGAAAATGACCAACTAGCTACCAACCTTACCAAAACCTTCAACAAAAATTCGGTCACCCCCTAGCCCCCAAAACCGTCCAAATACATTGGCCAAAAGTCAAAGTTTTAGCCACCCAAAAGTTTCCAAAACATCACCCTTGTTTCATGCCTTATGTCCCCCCCTACATGCCATATTCTCATGATTCCCTACCTTAAGTTTGCACTTGCCTTTTCTCTTAGCCACCTTACCATAAAAATAAAAGTCTAACGTACCAAAATTTGATTCTTGGCCGACACTTGCTAGGAAAGAGCAAAATAAATGTTCACAAGATGCATACTAGGGAATTTGAACCTCTTCCCTCAAGGAACACTTATGATGCGCACTCCACTTTACTACTAGCTCATCATATGCTAGTTTTTTTCACTTAATTTCCTTAAACATCAGGGTCACTTGTTCCACTTCAATAAAGTACTCATTACTAAAATTTATTCTGATTCTGAATAAATCCCGAGCCTTCTCCAGACTATATTAAACACACAAATTGAATCATTCACAAGCTAAGCACCAAAAACATGCAACATATCGATACTCAATTTTTAGGATGTTACAATTGTACCCCCTTAAAGAAAATTTCGTCCTCGAAATTTACCTAGTTAAAAAAGGTGAGGATATTGTTGTCGAATTGCTTCCTCAGGCTCCCACGTAGCTTCCTCCACTCCGTGATTACACCATAGAACCTTAACCAACGGTACAGTCTTCTTTCTTAGCACCTTAACATCACGGTCTAAGATTTTCACTGGTTCCTCCTCGAAAGACAAGTCTGGCCTTAACTCAACTTCTTCTACCGGTACTATGTGAGACGGATACGATCTATAATGCCTCAGGATAGAAACATGGAAAACACTATGAATCTGACTCAACTCCGGAGGTAATTCAAGCTGATAGGCCACTGGTCCTACACGCTTCAACACACAGTACGGTCCAATGAACCTAGGGCTCAACTTGCCCTTCCTTCCAAACTGAATATTTTCTTCCAAGGTGAGACTTTCAGAAAAACCTGATCTTCCACCGCAAACTCAATATTCTTGCACTTCAGATCTGGATACGACTTTTTTCTATCCGAAGCTTCCTTTAACCGTGCTCAAATCACCTTTACCTTTTCTTCCATCTCAGATATCAATTCAGGACCCAACAACTTTCGTTCCCCCAATTCAGTCCAATAAGTAGGGGTACGATACTTACGACCATATAATGCTTCATAGGGTGCCATCCGGATCTTTGGATTGGTAATCGTTATTATCTGTGAGTGCGCCAGCTTGGCGAAAATCCTCCCAACTACCTCTGAAGTCGATCACACAACCCCGTAACATGTCTTCCAAAATCTGAATTACTCTTTCTGATTGACCATCTGACTGAGGATGAAAAGCCGTACTGAAGTTTAACTTTGTTCCCAAAGCCTCATGCAAAGATTTCCAAAACCATGATGTAAACCTAAGGTCTCTGTCCGATATGATAGACACTAGTACCCCATGCAACCTCACGATCTCGGATACATACGACTTAGCCAACCTGCGCGGCGTAGTAATCCGTGCGAATTGGTAGAAAATGGCGATCTTTGTCAATCGATCTACTACCACCCAAACGAAATCCTTTTTAGTAGGTGTTAAGGGTAACCCACTAACAAAGTCCATCGTTATCCGCTCCCATTTCCATAGAGGAATCTTTACCGGTTGCAATAAGCCCGACGGTAATTGATGTTCCGCCTTCACTTGTTGACAAGTCAAGCACTTACCTACAAAATTAGTAACCTCTCGCTTTAACCTTGGCCACCAATCTGCTCTCGTAGGTCTCGATACATCTTATTTCCTCTAGAGTGCATAGCATAAGGGCTACTATGCGGCTCACGCAAAATCATTTGTCTCAAATCCGAATCCATGGGCATACAAACTCTTCTACGAAAACACAGCACTCCATCGTTGTTCATTCCAAAGTCCCCTATTACGCCACTTTCAACTTGTTGTATTAACGGACCCAACTTTTTATCGATAATTGCTTTTCCTTGATCTGTTCCAACCACAAAGGCTTCACACGAGTTCCGCTAGCAGATGCCATCTTCATACAAACGAGATGAGGAAAAATTGCTCTTAGTTACGATACTACCTTACGACTCAACGTGCGCCACCATGTTAGCCTTTCAAGGATGATACTCGATTGAGAGGTCATAATCCTTTAACACTCCACCCATCTCCGTTGTCTCAAGTTCAACTCCTTTTGGGTAAGGAGGTACTTAAGACTCTTATGAGTGCAGTATAAATGATAGACTTCTCACGGTAGAGATAGTACCTCCAAATCTTTAAAGCAAACACTACATGACCAACTCCAAGTCATGAGTAGGATAGTTAGCTTCGTGCGGCCTTAAGCGGCGAGAAGCATAAGCCACCACTTTTCCACCTTGCATCAAACGCGCATCCTAAACCCGTGTGTGGCGCGTCACGATAAATGATAAACTCTTTTCCGCCTCGAGTTGAATTAGTGCTTCGGCGCTTAGTCAAAATCTTCTTGATTTCTCGAAACTCTCTTGTTGTTTATCGGTCCACACATACGGTACTCCCTTTTGCAACAGCTTAGTTAGGGGTGCAGCAATCAACGAAAACCCCTCAACAAAGCGTCTATAGTAACCAGCCAAACCCAAGAAACTCTGAATCTCAGCCACTGACTTCGGTGGTTTCCAATCCAACATAACCTCTACCTTCCGAGGATCAACTCTTATTCCTTCGGCTGACACCACATGACCCAAGAAAGTCACTTCCCTCAACCAAAATTCGCATTTACTGAATTTGGCATAAAGTTGTTTGTTTCGCAGTATTTGCAATACTGTGCGCAAATGTGAGTCATGCTCTTCTTCATTCCTCGAATTTACCAAGATATCATCTATGAACACCACCACGAACCGGTCTAGATAGGGTTGAAAGACTCGGTTCATCATGTCCATAAATGCAGCTGGTGCATTGGTCAAACCAAACGGCATCACCAAAAACTCATAATGTCCATAACGAGTTCGGAATGTCGTCTTATGAATATCCACCTCCTTAACCTTGAGTTGGTGATAACCCGATCTCAGATCAATCTTGGAGAAAACTGAAGCTCCTCTCAATTGATCAAACAGATCGTCGATTCTCAGCAATGGATACCTATTCTTGATCGTCAATTTATTCAACTGCCTATAATCAAGGCACATACACATCGACCCATCCTTCTTCTTGATGAACAAAATCGGTGCGCCCCACGGAGACACACTCGGTCAAATAAATCCCCGATCCAACAATTCTTGAATTTGAGCTTTAAGCTCCGCTAACTCCTTCGGTGCCATTCTATAAGGAGTAATGGACACGAGCCATTCCGAACATGACTCAATGCCAAATTCTACTTTACGATGCGGAGGTAGACCCGGAAGTTCTTCGGGAAAGACATCTGGAAATTCTTTCACCATTCTCACACCTTCCACCGATAATTCCTTGGCATCCAAGGCACTAATGAAGGCTAGGAACGCTCTATACCCTTTTTTCGCACCAACTTTTACGCGCTTTTTAAGCGGATACCACATTTGCCAAAAAGTTCCTTCGTTACTTATCATTACTACTTCCTTATCAACCCAAGTCACGATTGACATCCGCTTTTGAAACAATCCAATTGCGCGATTGCTTCACCAGCCAATCCATACCTAAAATAAGATCGAACTCGCCGAAAGGCAATTCCATCAAATCCACTAAAAATATCTCTCTTTGAATTTCCAAAGGCATGTCTCTATACAATTTATTCACGATTACGGACTATCCTAAAGGACTAATTACCGTCATCTCTCTATCGGTAATCTCAAATCTAATGTTCAGGTTTCCAGCTATGGCACTAGCAACATACGAGTGGGTAGACCCGATATCTATCAAAGCAGTAACAAGTACATCAAAGATGAAGAACGTACCAGTTATCACATCAGGTGCATCGCCATCTTCACGATGCCTGACTGCATAGACCAACCCCGTCTGTCTTGCCTCTGCGTTACCTCTAAAGCCATTACCTCGACCCGGTACACCTTGACCACGTCCAGTACCATTACCACCACGACCTGATCCACGGCCTCTCGGTGGCTGCTGAGTCCCTCTAGCTGACTGTGTATCAAAGTTACGAGCTTCCTGAGTCAGAGCAGTCCGTCGAGGGCAATTCCTATATTGATAATCCTTGGAACCACATTTATAACAACCACCAGTTTTCTTCCAGCATTCCCCGGGGTGTCGTTTCCCACAGTCAGCACAGTCTCAACTCTAATTGGTAGCCACAGGTGCTCTAGCTTGAGCTGGCTCATCATTTCGAGGCCTCTTTTGGAACCTTATTGAAGAACCCGAGTACTTAAAGTCCCTCTTGCCTCTGACTCTTTCCCGATTCTGGCATTCTGAGTTCTTAGCCTCTTCAGCTATCTTGGCTTTCTCCACAAGCGTGGCAAAAGTCCTTACTTGTTTTGGGGCTATCAGTACCTGCAACTCATCATTCAGGCCATCTTCAAAGCGTACACAGCGCTCATGATCCGTTGGCACTATTGTCCGGGCATAACGACTCAAGCGTCAAAATTCTGCCTCATAAGCTGCCACCGTCTTATTTCCTTGAACCAGATTCAGGAATTCCTTCCTCCGGGCATCCATATAACTTGTCCCTACATACTTCCCTTGGAAAGCAGCTCTGAAGAAATCCCAAGTAACAACTGCAGCCTCAGTGCCTTCTCGAACCGTAAGCCACCATTGATACGCTTCATCCCTTAGCAAGGACACCGCTCTTCTCAGTTTCTGTTTGACGGTGGACTCCAGATCATCCATAATCCGCTCTACAGCCTCGAGCCAATATTTCGCAACATTCGGAACCACACCGGAGACACCTCTAAAAACCTCGACACCACTTTATTTAAGTCGTTTCGATATTGATCCACGAGTTGCTGGCCAAGTTCTAGTCCCAGCAACCCTTTCTAGAACTCGCAACATTGCTTGAGTCAAAGCATTGTTCTCTCTCGTATGGTCATGTGATCCAGTCTCACTCCGGGTAGCGCAGTGCGTCCATTTACGGCATATGACCCGGTAGCTTCGAGACGCAACCCTAGCACCTCGTCCTCTACCACGGCCACGTCTATCGCGTCCCCGTCCACGTCTTCTAGTGCTCATACTGACTATTTCAGTTAAATCTGATTACAAGTTTTATGAATCAGAGTATTATTTCAGTGTTTATTAACGATATTTTATGATATATAAAAGATAGAGTTGTTTTCGCAATTACATCATATAGTCTCGATCTCTACCATTTTCAACACCTAAAACTAGAAGTTCTAGAGTGTTCCTATGATCATATCACAATAATAAACATTCAATATACATATACTTACTTGACTTGGTGTCGGATGCTCGTGATGCCATACTACCTTTAGAACATAGAATCTAGAAATTTAAACAGTTTTAAACAAAAATTATTGTTGAACCCAAACCACAGCCGAGTTTTGAAACTGCTCTAATACCATAAAATGTAACACCCCAAACCCGGTCTATGCGTTAGGACCAGACTTGGTAAGCTACACAAATCGAATATACATTTAGTCATCTAATGATTTAAAGAAAATAGGTCTTCAAAAACTATTTTGGAGATGGAGTTTTATCAAAAATTGAGGTTAATTTAAAATCTATGATTTTAGATCATAAGAGTTTATAATTTGATCTCAGAGAATTAATTAGTTAAATTTTTAAATAAATTAAAAAAGTTCAAAGGACTTTGGAAACAGAAATTTATAAAAGAGTTTTCACCGAAAGTTTTACGAGATAGTGATATTTAAGAAACCCCTTTTTATCGTAATTTAAAGAAAACATTTATAAACTTAAAATAGTTCACTTTAAGTATCTAAAACATATTAAAATCCATCCACAAAATAAAATCCATAAAAAAAAACAATACTAGAGGCCTTATTACATCGCCAAAATAATGATTAAGTAATAATACTAAAGAGTAGTTTAAAATTCATAAAAACCATCGTTTGAAGTATGGCCTCCACGAAGTCATTCCCGGCCCAAGCCTCCATCAATTATCATTACCTGAGAAGGGTAAGAAAACGGGGTGAGTTACTTAAAACTCAGTGTGTAACCCACTTATTGTGTCCACTGGGCCAAAACCATATAAGCATTTAATTGGGCTTGAGCCCATATACAAATATAACAATATAGCAATCATAAAATGCACGTGATATGTAATTCCCAACCAAGCCTAAATTTCCATCTGCTACACACCACCCGTACCAACCAGCACACCTGTGGGGATCAAGTCAACCCACCTCGCCAAACACACCGATCGCAGGCATAAAGCCATTTAAAATGTTTGTGGCTGAGCCACTCGAACTAGATTTTGTGGCAGAGCCACCCGAACTAGATTTTGTGGCAGAGCCACCCGAACTAGATTGTGGTAGAACCACCAGAACTTCTCTTCAATTTAATCCCAACCCATGCCATCATGTATACATAAACAAAGCTTAAAAATTTACATATGATAATTTCAACATAAGGCCCATACTACTAGTTGGCCCATTTCTCAATTTGGCCCATATGGTAATTTATCAAATCGACTCCTTAAGCAATTTAGCAATTCGACCCATTAATCAATCTAGCAATTTGGCCCATTAATCAATCTAGCAAATTTGGCCCATTAATCAATCTAGCAAATTGGCCCATTAAGCGATCTAGCAATTTGGCCCGATTAAGCGATCTAGCAATTTGGCCCATTAAGCGATCTAGCAATTTGGCCCATTAAGCGATCTAGCAATTTGGCCCATTAATCAATCTAGCAATTTGGCCCATTAAGCACATGAGGCCCAAAAATTACTTTTTATCAAATTAGCCCATTGAGGCGATTACGTAATTTCACGACTTTATCCGATTTCATGCACTTACACAAAAAGTGTTAATATCTTTGTATTTTTCGATTTTACCAACTTTACGATTTTTATTCTAATGCTTACGATATAACATCTAACCCATGAGATAAGTGTGAAATTACACACACGATTCTGATGAGAACTATACTTTCCCTTCGTCGATACCTAAATAAATGTCACGCTTAATTAGAACACTAATACTTATTATAAATCTATACTAAAGATAAACGATCTAGATCTTTACCCTCGGAATCTTGAACAACAACTATTTGTCAGTTTTCCCCGGTTGACGGTTCACAACCCAATGGAAAATCCCGAACAGCTAAAGGCTCCGAACTACGAACAACTTTGAATAGTCGATTCTCCTCGGATGAGGGTCATCCACAACCCGGTGGAAAATCCCGGATTACCGAAATAGCCCTTCGCTTGAATCTTGAGGGATTAGCGAGTCCGCCCCTCTTTAGAACACTATTCACCACTCTTTTTGAACCTATCTTGTTTGCCTCCATTGATTAAAGAATATTAGTCCAACTAATATTTCGAAAATTAAATCTATAGATTTTAAGGGTGAAATCGGCTTACCACAAAAATATCTTTGCGTTCGCGGAATGAAAATCGAGCGATAACGTCCCTTAACACTTTGAACCGAATCTTAGTGATTCTCGATGATTACTAATACTCCGAGTTTCGGCCTTCACTTTATCACTATAAAGACGAAAAGATTATCTAAGAAGAAGATGCTATTTTCAGTCAAAAGGCCCTCCAAACTAATATGTATATTCGACTAAACACAAATAAGAAAATAAAGAAATGAAAAGGGTTCTTACCACTTGATTTGAATGAAAGTTGAAAGAATGATTAACAAGAGAAAATATGTGAGGAGGAGGGTTCGGCTAAAAAGAAAATTTTGATGGAAATAAGGCTAGCAACATTCGGCCATGGAGAAAAATAGAAGAGAGAAAATGTGTTTCGATTTTTCAAGGATGAAAAAGAACAAAGGGAGGGGTTTGGGACAAGAGGGCATTCGTCCAAAGAGTAGAAAAGAAAGAAAAGAACAATGGCCTTTGTGCTTATATGATTTCGGCACTAGAGAGGAAGAACTTGAGAGGTTAGGTAAAGATTGAGACCAAATGGTCAAAAACAATGACCAAAAGAAGAAAACAAAAATGCTCACAATGCACCAATTGCATTCGGCTAAGGAGAGAAAAATGGGGAGAAAAATACTTTTGAGAAAAACATAAAATGACCAACTAGCTACCAACCTTACCAAAACCTTCAACAAAAATTCGATCACCCCCTAGCCCCCAAAACCGTCCAAATACATTGGCCAAAATTCAAAGTTTTAGCCACCCAAAAGTTTCCAAAACATCACCCTTGTTTCATGCCTTATGTCCCCCCTACATGCCATATTCTCATGATTCCCTACCTTAAGTTTGCACTTGCCTTTTCTCTTAGCCACCTTACCATAAAAATAAAAGTCTAACTTACCAAAATTTGATGCTTGGCCGACAGTTGCTAGGAAAGAGCAAAATAAATGTTCACAAGATGCATACTAGGGAATTCGAACCTCTTCCCTCAAGCAACACTTATGATGCCAACTCCACTTTACTACTAGCTCATCTTATGCTAGTTTTTGTCATAATTTCCTTAAACATCGAGGTCACTTGTTCCACTTCAATAAAGTACTCATTACTAAAATTTATTCTAATTCGAATAAATCCAGAGCCTTCTCGGACAATATTAAACACACAAATTGAATCATTCACAAGCTAAGCACCAAAAACATGCAACATATCGATACTCAATTTTTAGGATGTTACAAATTTTGCTCATTAAGGCAATATAACAAATTGGCCCATTAAGCAATATATCAAATCGACCCATTAGGGCATTTTTAAGTAATTCGGCCCGTTAGGGGGCATTTTTAATTCGATAATCTTACCCACTAAGGGTAATTCGGTAATCTTACAACCCAGGGGTATTTCGATAATTTACCTTCCAAAGGTAATTTGGTAAATTCGCAACCCAGACTTAATTACTAGTTTGGGACAAAAAGATTGAAACTGTCCATCTGCGTCATACTGACTAAACTGACTATAACTCGAGTTAGAAACCTTAAAATTTAGATCCATAAATTTTCCTTGAAACTAGACTCATGTATCTTCTTACGATATTTTTTCCAGAATTTTTGACTTAACCATTTAGTACAGTTTATTCCTTAAAATTTCCATTGTTTCACTGTCCAACAATTCTTACCTCTCTTATCTTAATTTCAAATATCTTACTGTACGGTTTTTATATGCTGCTCCGACTTGATTCTATTGAAAATAGGTTCACTAAGGAATCCGTACATATTAATTATAACTCATAATTCCATTTGTACTATTTTAAACAATTTTTCAAAGACAGAATAGGGAACCACAAAGTCCATCAGAACCAGTCTCACTAAAATTAAGATATCCCAGAATATAAACTTCCTCTTCCTCCTCTGTTTCTTTCATATAAAAATAGACACAGTAAGATTTAATTTGATATCTTATTCACTTTTTAATTCCCTTTATCCTATTTTTCGTGATTTTTCCAAAATCACATCACTGTTGGTGACCAAACTGTTTCCTTGCAAACTATGGTTATCACTATAAACATACGCAAGCCCGAGTGGTCACGGATACCGATTTCCGGTTTTCTTTGGTATATCGACCGAATCATAGAATATTTCATGCAAACCATAAGAGAGATGTGAGAACACATGTAACACTCTTAAATCGGGGTCTCTGCATTTTGTGTGTTATTGCATGTGATATAATGTTGGTTGTGCTAGTTTAGCATGTTTTGGGGTCCAGGCATGACTTCGGGTTAGGCCAGAGTCATGGCTAATTTTTTGTTTTTGGTACTGATAGAGAGGAAGCTAAGAGAGTTAGGGGTTAAAAGAAATTGTCGGAGGGTTTAGACACAAATGGCTTGGTGGTAAAGTGGCAAATGAGGCGCCACTAAGGTGCCAGGAAGGTGACGCCACATGCAGGGAAGGAGAGCTTGGGTTTGAGCTGCAGAAATCCCTTTCTGCTTATTCTTTTTCATGCCAAAAGCAAGGAAGAGGTGTGCTCAGGTGGGACTCTCTTGAATGGATGAGGATTGGATCATCAGATTTGAAATGGATGGAGAGGAGAAAATTGTGGAGCTTGACTCATTCAAACCAATTTGAATGAGTGGACAAGAGAGTCTTGAGGTGTTGGCCAAATTATGGACTGTGGGGGGAGGAGGTGTAATCGGTTTGGGAAGCCAGGTGTGCCGAATCTCCATAGCCAAGTAAGGGTGCATTTTCAGCTAGCATAGAAGTCTTCTTCATTTTCGATTGGTGTCAAAACCGAAACCTCATTTGGCATTTTTCTCTTTCGCCAACTATGGTACTTGGCCGAACCAAACCTTGCCAACCTTTTGAAGAGCCGAAACCTCCTTACTTTGCAGAAACCATCCATCTTTGTTCACTTATTCCTCTCCCTATTTTGCTCAAAGCCGAAACTTGACCCTCACATCTTCTTCTCCATTTCTTTCTACTTAATCTTTCTCTTTTCTTAAACCCATTGCCGAATCTATCCCTTCCTATTTCACTTCTTTTCTCCATCTTTTCCCGAAATCAATCCATCACTTAAGCCGAATCTTGGTTCCATTCTCTTCTTCCATCTCTTCCATATTGAAAAGCCGAAACCTTGTTGAGTCCTCTTCTCTTCTTTCAAAGAGTTTGGCCGAATACCCTTAGTTTATTTTCTTCTCTTCTCACGAGTGCTAATCCCTTTGAAAAGCCGAAAACTATTCTATCTTTTGGGATATAACTGAATCTCCTGGTAAGTGTAGTTCTTCTTCTCTTCTTGACTGATTTGGGTAATATCGAAATCCCACCTCTCTGCTAGTTCTCCATTTCATTTTAGATCCAAGTCTGAAACTCTATTCTTGTTCTATATTGGTAGCCGAAACCCCTAACATCACTAGGGTGTGCTGAACTTTGGTGATTGGAGGCCCAATCATCGATGGTAAGGGGGGTAAGTGTTTTACTGGTTTCAACATCTTCTATTGTGGTTAATATCGAAGGCTTTAATCCAATGATAGTGGTACTTGGCCGATTGTAGGGAGAAGTGTAGCGAATCTGATGGATCTTCGGGATTTGGTTGGAAACCAAATCGGCGTTAAGGTAAGTGCTACCTTGACGACATATCTTCGGGATTTTGTGATTAAGCCGAATGGCTTTAGTCTTAAAAGTATGGTGTTGGCCGATTGTAGGAAAGGTGAAGGCAAGCGTTTGAGATTTTGCTTAGATCTACAAGTAGTCGGTGTGTAGCGCTTACACACTTCATTAGTATTATATGTTCATTGTGTTTCTTGTTAAAAGTCGAATGGCCATTGAAATCGGTGATTTTGCCTTGTGGGCATGGCGTGGACTCGGGTAAGTCCTGTTATACGGATCTCGATATATGTGTTATCATGTCACTTTGTATAATGGTATGCTATGGGTTATTTGCATCATAACATGATATTATGCCATGATTAATATGGACATGATGATGGGATTGATGAGAGGAGTGGGAAGGATGATTTGGATCGTCACCGATGGTTTTGACCACATATGGATATTGTGACTCGTCCTAGTGGTTTGGTACCATAGTGGGTTGGCCCCACATGTTGATTACAGGATTGTCATCAGTGGTTTTGACCACACGATGGGTTGGCCCCATCACTTGATTTGTGACTACGGTCACGATGGTTTTGACCACACTTATATATTTGTGACTTGGTCACGGTGGTTTTGACCACGGTGGTTTTGACCACACGGGGTAGATAAAGGAGATCGGACGGTTAGGTTTTGGGGTTGCATGATTTGCATGTTTTACTGATGATTTGCGTAAGTGCTTGCACTATCGGGTTGGGGATTTATACACTGAGTCTCGGTGACTCACCCCTTCCCTTATATTTTGTAGATGAGGCATAGATCGCGGATATGGAGCCGGGGAGGACTCGAGGTGGCCATGCATCTAAATTTTGGGTTTATTTTTAAATTACTATTCCGGGTTATATTTCCTTTAAATTTTGGTTTTGGTTTTGTAATAAGGCAGCTAAGTATTATTTTGGGTTTTTAATTGCTTGATTTTATTTTAATTATCTTATGCATGTGATTAATAACTTGATTTGCTAAAGTAACCGTGATTAAATCGATGTTTTCAAATCTATACTCTTTAACGAGATTTTCAAACGCTACCATCGGGTAACATCATTCACAAAATGATTACAAAGGTAACTTAGATGATTTTCAAATTTAATTTTTCAACCAACTTCAAATACAAATGGTTTTAAACTTGACTATGCTCAACTCACTCAGATTTTTAAAAGTATCTAAAGGTTTTCTAAAACTAGAAACAGCAAACGGATTTTCCAGCAAAAGGGATTCTCCGGGTTTTAAAGAAACACCAAAACAATTTCAACATCACTTTATACGAGGTTTTCTAAACCTTAAAATGATAAAGGATTTTTACAATAGAAATTAATCGGCAAACTTGTTTTATTCAAAATGTTTTCACTCTGTAACATGCCAGATTCGGTGGTGGTGTGTTGATCGGGTTTGGGGTGTTACCATCTTGGTATCAGAGCCAGGTTCAAAAGCTCGACTGTGGGCCCAGGGCCTAAAATGATTTTAGAATGGGTTATGAAAGGTTTTTTTTATTTATTTATTTATGGTTGGGAAAGCATGGCACCGAGTCTCCGACACCGATCTGCCCAGGTAAGTACCCCTAACTATTGTTTTTATGCTTGTAATGATGATGCAATGACTAATAGGGAATCACTTTAGAGACTGAAACCTTAGGGTTGTGTGTGAACCTACGGAAACAATCCTCGTACTAAACTATTCATAAGACTGTGCTTTAATAACAGTAGAATAGGTCTCACGTATAAAACTTTTAAATCAGATCAATTCGTGAACGATGGTCATGAGTACACGAGGACGTGGGCGGAATACACGTGGATGAGGTAGAGGTAGGATGACAGTGTTAGAACCGATAGGGTCTGGACATGGGTCAGAAAACGAGGTACCACCACCACCAGCTATGGGCGCGGAATTTCAGGATCAGACGGGTGGTGATGACGCAGTGTCACAGGTAAAGCTACGGGTTCTGGAGAGAGTCGGGGATGCAGGCGTTGGAACGGGAGCTAGGAAATCTGTGTCCAAATGACTCCGGGCTAATGGCGCAGAGGTATTCAGAGGTGTATCTGGTGTGGCTCCCAATACGTCGTAGTATTGGTGGGCCGCGACGAACGTATCATGGACGACTTAGACTTTACGGCGAGGAGAAGCTAAAGGGTATAGTATCTCTTCTCGAGATGAGTCATATCGGTGGTGGCTCACGATTAGGGATGGAGCAATGGCGAGCGACATCACTTGGGATTTCTTTAGGCGCACCTATCGGAGGAAATACGTCGGGGCTAGTTACATCGATCGCGGCGTGGGCGTCCACTGAATTTGGTTCGGGAAATAAGTCGATGTCGAGATATGAGGTAGAATTTCTTCGGTTAAGTCGGTATGCACGGGGTATTGTGGGCACGGAACATGAGCGCTGTGTCAGATTTGAGGATGGGTTGAGAGATGAGCTGCAGATATTGACGAAACCAGGATAGGAGTTGGAATAAGAGGAGTTCTGGGTCTTAGGGTCTGCCGGGAATCAGCAGAAAAGGGCTAGGTATGGTGGGCCAAATCAAGCGGCGAGGCCTGCTGCTGCTGCTACTCAGTGGCCGCCACGGTGTGCTCGATGTGGGAAGTCTCACACGGGGGAATGTTGGACCAGAAACAGAGGGTGCTTCGAGTGTGGGTCAATGGGGCACCGGGTAAGGGGTTGTCCGTAGAGGTCAGATAGATTTCAGTCTGAGGGTCAGGGTCGTACACAGTTCAGGAGGGATGGTCAACAGCCACAGAGGGGTCGCGGTTTGACCAGGGGAGGTAATGGTTCTGGACGAGGCCGCGGAGCACCGGGCAGAGGTGCTGGGAGCTCAGAGGCGAGACAGCCTGGATTAGTCTACGCAGCGAGGCGTCGAGAGGAGGACGACGCACCGGACGTCATAATTGGTACGTTCTTAATTTTTGGACTGCCTTATACTGCTTTGATAGATGTTGGTTCGACGCACTCGTATGTTGCCAGTAGTATAGTGGAAACTATGAACTTAGACTTTGAGATTACTTCTAGGGAGATGACAGTAATAAGCCCTCTAGGTCACTCTGTAGAAGTAAATAAACTATATAGGGATGTACCCCTAGAACTTCAAGGGGTCGTGTTTTTGGCTGACTTGATGGAACTGTCGTTTGGGGAGTTTGATCTGATTCTCGGGTTTGGATTGCGCAACTAAGCGCATGGTGTTGAAGACAATGGAAGGCGAAGAGGTGGTGATGATAGGTAATAGGAGAGATTACCTATCCAATGTGGTATTTGCGCTGAAGGCGGAGAAAATGGTGAGGAAAGGTTGTGAGGCATTTATGGTGCATGTCTGTGCTTTGGAAGCCAAGGATACAGCTGTAGAGAATGTCCAAATCGTAGGGGAATTTGCTGATGTATTTCCAGAGGAACTTCCGGGTTTGCCTCCTGACCGCGAGGTTGAGTTCAGTATAGACTTGTTACCCAGAACCGCGCCAGTGTCTATTGCC
Organism: Gossypium sturtianum; assembly: GCA_025698515.1. NCBI lineage: Eukaryota > Viridiplantae > Streptophyta > Magnoliopsida > Malvales > Malvaceae > Gossypium > Gossypium sturtianum. The sequence goes on along the minus strand of JAOWAD010000095.1, from coordinate 75,242 downwards.
CCGTATAGGATGGCACCGAAAGAATTGGTGGAGTTAAAGGCTCGGTCGGGAGTTCTTTGGACGGAGGTTTCATTCGGCCGAGTGTATCACCTTGGGAGCACACCGTGCTTTTGTTAAGAAGAAAGACTCGGTACTATGCGGATGTGTATAGACTACCGCCAATGTGAATAAGTTGATGATCAAAAACAAGTATCCGTTGCCCAGGATAGACGACTTGTTTGATCAGCTTAAGGGTGCATCGGTATTCTCTAAGATAGATCTTAGGTCGGGGTATCATCAACTCAAGGTGAAGGAGGCTGATATCCATAAGACGGTGTTTCGTACTCGGTATGGGCATTACGAGTTTCTGGTGATGCCATTCGGGTTGACCAATGCGCCGGCAGCATTCATGGACATGATGAATCGGGTGTTTCAGCCGTATTTGGATCGGTTCGTCGTAGTGTTTATAGATGACATTTTGGTGCACTCGAAATCTAAGGAGGAGCATGATAAGCATCTACGGGTGGTTCTACAGATTCTTAGGGAGAATCAACTATTCGCTAAGTTTAGAAGTGCGAATTCTGGCTTAAGGAGGTAACTTTCTTGGGTCATGTGGTGTCAGCTGAGGGGATTAGGGTGGATCCTCGGAAGATCGAAGTAGTGTTGGATTTGAAACCACCTAAGTTGGTTGCAGAGATTCGGTTTTTTCTGGGTTTGGCAGGATACTATAGAAGGTTCGTGGAGGGTTTCTCCTTGATTGCAGCGCCGCTAACTAAGTTGTTGAGAAAAGGGGTTCCGTTTGTGTGGTCTGAAAAACAGCAAGAAAGTTTCGACAAGTTAAAGAAGATTCTGACTGAAGCTCTGGTGTTGATTCGACTGAGGCGGAAAGGAATTCACGGTCTCTTGTGATGCATCGTTATCTTGGCTTAGGGTGTGTCTTGATGCAAGATGGAAAGGTGGTCGCTTATGCGTCTCGGCAATTAAGGCCTCATGAGGGTAACTACCCGACACATGACTTGGAGTTGGCTGCAGTGGTTTTCGCCTTGAAGATTTGGAGGCATTACTTGTATGGGGAAAAGTCGATAGTCTACACGGATCACAAGAGTCTGAAGTACCTCTTGACTCAGAAAGATTTAAATTTGAGGCAGCGAAGGTGGATCGAGTTGTTGAAGGACTACGACTGCTCGATTGAGTACCATCCGGGTAAGGCTAACGTAGTAGCTGATGCGTTGAGCCGTAAGGTGGTAGCAGACCTGAGAGCAATGTTTGCTCACCTTAGTCTATATGACGACGGGAGTCTTTTGGCATAATTGCAAGTAAAGCCGACGTGGATTGATCAGGTTAAGGAGAAACAGCTGGTGGATGAGGTTTTAAGTGCTCGGAGGTTGCAAGTGCAAGGTGGTGAATTGGAGGGTTACAGCTTGGGTAGTGATGGAGTACTGTGTTTTCAAGGGAAAGTATGTATGCCCAAGGACGTTGAGTTGAGATAGCGGATTCTTCAGGAAGCTCATAGCAGCCCATACGCTATGCATCCGGGAGGCAGTAAGATGTATCGTGATTTGAGGGAACAGTTCTAGTGGCCAGGTCTTAAGCGAGAAGTAACGGAGTTTGTGGGCAAGTGTCTGACATGCCAGCAAGTTAAAGCTGAGCATCGATTACCATCGGGGCGCAGCGATCGGTAAAGATCCCGCAGTGGAAGTGGGAAAGGATTACGATGGATTTCGTCGTTGGGCTACCCCTTCGCCTAGCAAGAAAAGACTCGTTTTGGGTAATTGTGGATCGTCGACTAAGTCGGCTCATTTCATACCAGTCTGAGTTGACTATTCGCTCCAGAAGTTAGCCAAGTTGTATGTGGCAGAGATAATAAGGTTGCATGGAGTGCCAGTGTCAATTATTTTTGATAGGGATCCCAGGTTCACGTCGAGGTTCTGGAAAGCTTTGCATCAGGCGTTGGGTACGAGGTTGGATTTCAGCACGACTTTTCATCTGCAGTCTGATGGACAGTCTTAGAGGGTAATCCAGATTTTGGAAGATATGTTAAGGGGTTGCATTCTGGATTTCAGTGGTAGTTGGGAGGAGTATTTACCATTGGCAGAGTTCGCTTATAACAACAGTTATCAAGTGAGTATTCAGATGGCACCATATGAGGCACTATATGGACGAAAATGTCGTACTCTGACGTGTTGGACAGAATTGGGTGAACGGCAGATGTTGGGTCCGGAATTGGTGGCAGAAACGGAGGACAAGGTTAAGGTAATTCAGGCTCATATAAAGGAAGCATCGGACAGGCAGAAGTCTTACGCTGATCTTAAGCGCAGGGATATAGAGTATGCAGTGGGTGACAAGGTCTTCCTGAAGGTATCGCCGTGGAAGAAAGTGTTGAGATTTGGGCGAAAGGGCAAGCTAAGCCCTAGGTTTATTGGGCCATATACGGTGTTGAAGCGAGTGGGACCAGTAGCTTATCAGCTCGAGTTACCCGCAGAGTTAAGTCAGATTCACGACGTGTTCCATGTCTCAATGCTTAGGCACTATCGATTAGATCCGTCACATGTTGTGCCAGTTGAGGAGGTAGAGGTGAGCTCGGACTTGTCTTTCGAGGAGGAATCGGTACAGATTTTGGATCGGGATGTCAAGGTTCTGCGTAGGAAGTCAGTTCCCTTGGTGAAAGTATTATGGCGGAACCATGGTACGGAGGAAGCCACGTGGGAACCAGAGGATGTGATGCGGCAGCAATACCCTCAACTCTTCTGACCAGGTAATTTCGAGGCCGAATTTATTTTTAAGGGGAGTAGAACTGCAACACTCTTAAATCGGGGTCTCTGCATTTTGTGTTATTGCATGTGATATTATGTTGGTTGTGCTAGTTTAGCATGTTTTGGGGTCCAGGCATGACTTCGGGTTAGGCCTGAGTCATGGCTAATTTTTTGTTTTTGGTACTTAGAGAGAGGAAGCTAAGAGAGTTAGGGGTTAAAAGAAATTGTCGGAGGGTTTAGACACAAATGGCTATGTGGTAAAGTGGCAAAGGAGGCGCCACTAAGGTGCCAGGAAGGTGACGCCACATGCAGGGAAGGAGAGCTTGGGTTCGAGCTGCAGAAATCCCTTTCTGCTTATTCTTTTTCACGCTAGAAGCAAGGAAGAGGTGTGCTCAGGTGGGACTCTCTTGAATGGAGGAGGATTGGATCATCAGATTTGAAATGGATGGAGAGGAGAAAATTGTGGAGCTTGACTCATTCAAACCAATTTGAATGAGTGGACAGGAGAGTCTTGAGGTGTTGGCCGAATTATGGACTATGGGGGGAGGAGGTGTAATCGGTTTGGGAAGCTAGGTGTGCCGAATCTCCATAGCCATGTAAGGGTAAATTTTCGGCTAGCATAGAAGGCTTCTTCATTTTCGATTGGTGTCAAAACCGAAACCTCATTTGGCATTTTTCTCTTTCGCCAACTGTGGTACTTGGCCGAACCAAACCTTGCCATCCCTTTGAAGAGCCGAAACCTCCTTACTTTACCGAAACCATCCATCTTTGTTCACTTATTCCTCTCCCTATTTTGCTCAAAGCCAAAACTTGACCCTCACATCTTCTTCTCCATTTCTTTCTACTTCATCTTTCTCTTTTCTTAAACCCATTGCCGAATCTATCCCTTCCTATTTCACTTCTTTTCTCCATCTTTTCCCGAAATCAATCCATCACTTAAGCCAAATCTTTGTTCCATTCTCTTCTTCCATCTCTTCCATCTTGAAAAGCCAAAACATTGTTGAGTCCTCTTCTCTTCTTTCAAAGAGTTTGGCCGAATACCCTTAGTTTATTTTCTTCTCTTCTCACGAGGGCTAATCCCTTCGAAAAGCCGAAAACTATTCTATCTTTTGGGATATAGCTGAATCTCCTGGTAAGTGTAGTTCTTCTTCTCTTCTTGGCTGATTTGGGTAATATCGAAATCCCACCTCTCTGCTAGTTCTCCATTTGATTTTAGATCCAAGTCTGAAACTCTATTCTTGTTCTATATTGGTAGCCGAAACCCCTAACATCACTAGGGTGTGCCAAACTTTGGTGATTGGAGGCCGAATCTGTCAGTAAGGTAAGGGGGTAAGTGTTTTACGGTTTCAACATCTTCAATTGTGGTTAATATCGAAGGCTTTAATCCAATTATAGTGGTACTTGGCCGATTGTAGGGAGAAGTGTAGCCGAATACAGTGGATCTTCGAGATTTGGTTGGAAACCAAATCGGCGTTAAGGTAAGTGCTACCTTCGGACGACATATCTTCGGGATTTTGTGATTAAGCCGAATGGCTTTAGTCTTAAAAGTATGGTGTTGGCCGATTGTAGGAAAGGTGAAGGCAAACGTTTCGGGATTTCCCTTAGATCTACAAGTAGTCAGGTGTGTAACGCTTACACACTTCATTAGTATTATATGTTCATTGTGTTTACTGTTAAAAGCCGAATAGCCATTGAAATCAGTGATTTTTCCTTGTGGGCATGAGCGTGGACTCCGGGTAAGTCCCCTGTTATGCGAATCTCGATATATGTGTTATCATGTCACTGTATAATGGTATGCTATGGGTTATTTGCATCATAACATGATATTATGCCACCATTAATATGGACATGATGATGTGATTGATGAGAGGAGGGGGAATGATGATTTGGACTGTCACCAGTGGTTTTGACCACACGGCGGGTTGGCCCCGCTTTTGATACTATATTTGTGACTAAGTCTCAGTGGTTTTGAGCACCAGTGGTTTTGACCACATATGGATATTGTGACTCGTCCCAGTGGTTTGGTACCACAGTGGGTTGGCCCCACATGTTGATTACGGGATTGTCATCAGTGGTTTTGACCACACGATGGGTTGGCCCCATCACTTGATTTGTGACTACGGTCACCAGTGGTTTTGACCACACTTATATATTTATGACTTCGGTCACCAGTGGTTTTGACCACCAGTGGTTTTGACCACACGGGGTAGATAAAGGAGATCGGACGGTTAGGTTTTGGGGTTGCATGATTTGCATGTTTTACTGATGATTTGCGTAAGTGCTTGCACTATCGGGTTGGGGATTTATACACTGAGTCTCGGTGGCTCACCCCTTCCCTTATATTTTGCAGATGAGGCATAGATCGCGGATAAGGAGCCGGGGAGGACTCGAGGTGGCCATGCATCTAAATTTCAGGTTTATTTTTAAATTACTATTCCGGGTTATATTTCCTTTAAATTTTGGTTTTGGTTTTGTAATAAGGCCGCTAAGTATTATTTTGGGTTTTTAATTGCTTGATTTTTTTTAATTATCTTATGCATGTGATTAATAACTTGATTTGCTAAAGTAACCGGGATTAAATCGATGTTTTCAAATCTATACTCTTTAACGAGATTTTCAAACGCTACCATCGGGTAACATCATTCACAAAATGATTACAAAGGTAACTTAGATGATTTTCAAATTTAATTTTTCAACCAACTTCAAATACAAATGGTTTTAAACTTGACTATGCTTAACTCACTCGGATTTTAAAAAGTATCTAAAGGTTTTCCAAAACTAGAAATAGCAAACAGATTTTCCAGCGAAAGAGATTCTCCGGGTTTTAAAGCAACACCAAAACAATTTCAACATCACTTTATACGAGGTTTTCTAAACCTTAAAACGATAAAGGAGTTTTACAATAGAAATTAATCGGCAAACTTGTTTTATTCAAAATGTTTTCACTCTGTAACATGCCAGATTCGGTTGTGGTGTGTTGACCGGGTTTGGGGTGTTACAACACACTCCATTTCAACATGTATTCAGAAGGGTACGGGATTACACACCTTATTTGGATTTCCTTAAGAACCACTCTTCTTTGATCCACTATATCCGAAGGATTAGCAAATAGAATATATCGAGTGATTTCGTCCCTAAAACATAATTGATTAGTCGAAATTCAATCCAATTTGCAACATAGCCAAATAAAGATATAACGAAAAATCCAAAAATGAACCCCTTACCTTAATGATGATAGATCCGACTTCAATCGATTGACTTAAGACTAGAGAGGGATCGGCAAGAATATGCTTTACGACCACACACTAGAACACTACGAAAGAAATGATGATCACGCTTAGAGAGAATAAAAGAAATGATGTTTTCGGTTAAGAAAACCATCCCAAGACATAGGCACAAAATTTGGCATGGAGAAAAGAAAAATACAATGATAGAATAGAGTCACTTACCAATTCGATTAAAGAAGATGTGTTCAACTCGCAAGATGGAGAAGAGAGGATGATTGAAATTCGGCTATCAAGAGAAATGACCAAGAATGCATTGAAGATTTCGACCAAAACAAAAAGAGAAAAAAAAGACAAATGGACTAGGAGATTTCGGCCAAAGCAAAAAGGGAAAAGAGTTTGGAAAAGAGACACAAATTGCTCAAAGAGAAAAATACCTCTCATGCACTAAAACTTAGCAAAATGACTGAAGAGAAAAGAGAAAATTCTGCTCTCCTTTTTCCCTAACAAACCGTGTGGCATCTTTTGTCCAAAGGATAGATGTTGACCCAATTATCTTTCCAAAACATCACCCACAATATTAGCCAACATGTTCCCTTCTCTTGCCATTTTATTTTAGTTCTTTCCTTCACTTCTCCTAATTTACCTCCCTACCATATTTCCTTAGCCACCTTCCTATAATTAAAAAGTCTTCCCTTGCCTTAAATATTACCATGACCGACACTTGGAAAGAAAGCACAAAAAAAAAATCCAAAATTGCAATAAATGGGATTCGAACCCTTTCCCTTCATGCTCCTTCAAGTGACACCACATCCTCTTTACCAAATGCTTATTTATGCTAGCAAAATGCTCACTTATTTCCTTAAGTCATAATGCCACTTGCCTTCTCTCCTTAAAGTGCCTAAATATAAAGATTTACTTATAGCCTATCTTGAACCCGGAACTTCCTAGAAACCTCGTACCTCTCCAAAATCACCTTCCTAATAAGTCCAAATTGAAAAAATGCCGTTCTCAAATTCCCATAAATTTTTAAACGCTTCTACGGTCAAGGCCCAATGGGCCCAATAGGTTAAATTCTACTAGGCCCAATTTTGGGATGTTACAGGGTATTACATTTTAGATAAAGAAATAATGTAATTTAAGCACAGGCAGGGACTTGAAAGTCTCTGATGGTTACATAGACTATGGAATGAGCTGCAATAGAGATGGGTGTGGAAGCATTGACATGCTTTGGCTCCATCGCAGGAATTTCGAATGTTTCTGTTGGAACCATTGGAACGTTATTCAGCAACACGATTTGACCTTGTATATTTCCAGCTAGCGCAGCCAAATGATACTCTTCTCTATTTTGGGAAAATTTAAATTCAAGATGTTCGTAATTTGAAAGGGTGACATTGAACGAGCTATCCTTTGACAAGTTAATAAAAATGATAGAAATCCCAGGCTGCAAAAGAGAAAATGATGCAGATAACATTTAATAAAAATAAATAATTTGAAAAATGAAAAGTTCACTCTATCAAAGGTGGCATACCTTTTTCTTTGTACAGTGAGCATATACACGCAAATTTGGGTTAGACTCTTGAGTTACGGCAAGTACAGTACTTCCCATAAGTCGGTGCCATAGAAGTGCACTAGAAACAAAACAAATTGATAAGATGAATTATATTTCCTGCTATAGGGAAAAAAACCAAGGATAAGGCTCACACTATTTGTGTGAAGATACGGACCCGTAGTAATCTGGATTGGGAATAGATGTTGTAGTATTAAGTAAAGCATAATTTCCACCGATGAGAGTTTGCCTACAGAAGACCTTGTGATTGTAGGTTGAAGCCATTCCCAATTGATCAAAATACCTGTTAAGGGAGAAAAGTTTGACCGCGTGTTTTATTACACAAAAGAAAGGTAGAGTTAGAAGAAAAGGAGAGAAAAATATTACCAAAATCCATCAGCAAAGGTTGGGGACAAATCTTTAGCACCGCCGTTAAGAGCTCCGCCAGATTCAGAAACCCAAGCTCCCGACTGCGGTTTAAACTTGTTGACAATATTCAAAACACCTTTATAGGTTTTGGCAACTTGATTTAGGTAAGATGGATCTTGAATCTTGGTAATCATGTTTGGATCATCACCTGCATATGCATCCATCGAATTAAGAAACTGACCCTACTAGTAATAAGTAAGCCTCTAAAACCTCTTCAATAAACACTGAATTGAGACATATTTGGATACCGGGTCCAAGATTATAGATATGGTGTGTAACTCCATCAACAACTTCATGTCCTGAAACTTCTAGGAAGGAATTGAATCATTTCTCATCATAATAACAGCTAGGACCTAGAACCTTTGGTTGAGTTTTGGGATCTGGGTGTAATTCTTTCACTAGATTCTTAAGTATTACTATGTCTTTTCCATATTGTTCAGCCTCAACACTTGCACCCATCCCAGCTCCGCAGAGTTAATTTCCTAAAATGATAAATTGATTAAAATACAATTCAAAAAATATAATGGAAATTAATCTCATGCAGAGCTTCGGGAAATCAAATTTAGTTACCAAATTCATAAGAATCAACTTTGTATCCCCTGGAAATAGTATACTTCATGAAATCCCTTTCATTTTACGATCTCCAATCGCCAACCCAAAGACCCTTTTCGATTTGTGACTGGTTTCTTCCGAGAAGAGCATTCAACCCGAATGTAACCTTTACTCTTCAAAATGTCATATTAATAAAGTCAATGTCTTTACTAAGAAAAAAAAAGGGAATAGTTAACTCTTTGTTGCAATAAATAGAAATACCAACCCAGTTTGATTGAAAAAATTATTGAGTTCGTCCCATCTTTCCATGGGAAGGCAGCCCTAAGAGAATCCAAATAAACTATCTTCATTTTTCATGAAATTAGGGCAATTCTTAACTCCTCCTACTCCGTACACCACTTGATCTTGCAACGACCCACCAACTTTGATTCTTAAAGGATTGAATGCAGAAAGTAATTTTAAAAATTAGTCTGAAATTGTTCTTACCGGCGTTGAACCAAATTTAGTCCAACTCGTTCACACAACCATTCTTATGAGGTGGCTTTTAACAGTATTCGAATCGCAATATTTGCAATTTATTTTTTGATTCTTAGGGTATGGACTACCATGGATGAATTAATGATAGAGACATGTAATATTATATACGTAGAACTCACCTTTTATTGCATTTATTAGACCATTCTTTTTCAAATCCTACGAAAAACATAAAATAAAAGAAAAGTCAAATTTTATGTAAAAGACATTGTTCATACACACAAAATAAAAAATTCTTACCAAATTTAAAAGTCCAGCCTTTCCCCAAGGACATTGATTGTAGTTGCATTTTTTAATAGGCCACCAATCCAATGTAGCGCATACAAAGTTCTCATCTGTTTCAGCAATTGGTGTTGCTCCTTGAATCACAACGTTCACATTTTGTGTCGACGAAAGCGATATCTGGGAAACAAGGATTGCTAGGCTGAATATGCATTTCAAATCCATATTCACAATATCTAAATAGTAGGAATGAGCAGGAAGAATTGAGGGTAATGCAATTGTAATCACGCATGTGTTTATATATATGCGTGTATTAAAACTTTGTTACAATTAGATATGAATTTAAAATTTGTAAGGAAATTTAATCGTGGTAAAGGCATCATTATCATTTTGTTTAAAAGTTACAGTTTTGCAGCTGTAACTTATTCCATTTCAACTACGGTCGAGATAATGATTCTAACTCATTAGTTGGCATGAAAATTTCTTTTTAAAACCACTTTTGGGCCATCTACCATTCAAATTCCAAATTAAAGGCTTGTATTGTTGCTTTAGCTTTTATGTCTTGTTGTCCAAATTGTTAATGTAAGAGGAATGTGGGTTTTGTTACAAGGAAAATTGTATTTTTAATAATATTTCAACAAGTAAATATTGCATGTTATGGAAGTCTGCGGGAATTATATTATTGCAATAATTAAACCTATCATTAATCTTGAAATGTTATAAATTCTGTGTCGATGGTAGTAGCTTTTTAGAAAAAGTTTCCCACATTAGTTTCTTCCAAAATTTTCTGGAGAGGACCTATCTACTTTCGCTCAAAAATCCTAAATCTCTTTTGTGAATTTTCATAAACTCTATCGTATCTTAAAATATTTTTGTACATAAAAGAACTTTCTGAGTTATTTTAATATACTCGATAATTGAAAGTAATATATATTTTAAATCAATTCTATCGTATATGGATTTCAATAGAATTTTTTCTCTTTTTCTTTGTTTTACAGAAAATATAGACCACAAGGTTTGTATAAGACAATGAATTGTTGGTTTTGAGAATGTTACTCCGGGCCTTTAGAAAATGCATCTTAACGAAGATGACATCAACTACCTAGACTAAGCAAGACCTTCTTTTGTTTTCAGTGTAATGAAATGCATAGAAAATCAAATCGTTATAACTTAAAATCCAAACCCTATAGGGATAGTTTATATTATTTTTTTGAATTTTTATGTCCTTTTTTTATATTGAAAGTTCAAAACCAATTAGGGAAGAACAAGTGCCGCCCAAGTGCCCATATTTCACCTTGTATACTATAAAAACCCAATAGGTAAGCCACCTACCTAGTGGATTTGACACTTGGGTCAGTTGGCCAAGTAGTACAAAATTCTTTATTTAAAATTTGCAAAGTATATTTTCCGTAGAAATTCGGGGTTAGTGACATTGAAAAATTACTAAAAACTATTAATTAAATATGTTTGAATGTTTATAAACTTTATTATTTGATATAAAGTTGTTTGAATTATTTATGTTTTTTAGTTGATGAAATTCCACCAACTGATGATTATATTGTGTAGATGTATTTTTTCACATTTGCATCTATCTTATTTTTCTCTGAACCACATAATTTTTTTTACAAACGAGAGGAGTTAACCCCCAATTCAATTATCCCTCTTTCCTCACATTTGAATAATATAGGGACTAGATTACCCTATTTAAATTTGAAAGGGACTGAATTGCTCGTGTCCTAATATTTTATTTATAACATCCTGAAATTCGGGATTTTATAATTTACTTTACATCATGCGTTAGACTAGTTAAGAATGTCAATTGTGTATGTTTAGGGGTTCTAAGAAGGCTCGGGGTTGAGTTGGGCCTTAGCAAATTTTTTTGTGTTTAAGCACTTTAAGGAGAGAAGGTAAGTGGCATCAGTGCTTAAGGAAATAAGTGTGTATTTTGCTAGCATAAGTGAGCATATGGCAAGGAGGTTGTGGCGTCACATGAAGGGCTTTTGGGGAGGAGTTCGAATCCCACCTAGTGCAAAAATTTTTGATTAAATTTTTGTGCTTCCATTCCAAGTGTCGGCCATGGTCTTAAATAAGGTAAGGAAGACTTTTTTTTTATTGATGGCAAGAAGAATAAGAAAGTATGGTAAGGAGGAAAACAAGGGAAAATGAAGGAAATAAATAAAAGAAAAAGGCAAGGGAGGGAACATGTTGGCCGAATATTAGGAGTTGCCATGAGAAAGAATTTTGGTCAATTCTAATTTTTTTTTGGTGGAAGGTGTAATCGGTTTTGGTAAAGAGTGGGTGTGCCGAATTTTGTTAGGCCTTTTGGAGAGTTTTTGGTGTCATCTGAAGGTCTTTTCTTTGTTCACTTGGTACCTCTTTTTCCTTGCCTAAAACCGAGACCATTTGGGAGCAATTTTTCTTTCTTCTTTTCATCTTTGCCATAGCTATTTTTATTCTTTTAACATTTTGGTGCTTACCTTCCAATCCTTTCCCTTGGTTACCGAAAAAAAAACAAAAACAACAAGTCCCTCTTTTTGTTCATCTCCTTCATGGTATTAGCCGAAACTTTGACACTTCTCTTGTCCATCTCTTCTTTTCCTTCCTCGCTATTTCTCCAACGTTTCTCTCATTTTCTTTAATCGATTTTACATAGAGGCCGAATCATCCTTGTTCTTTTTCTCCAATAGCCGAACCACATAACATTATATCCCTTTTTCTTTTCTTTTTCTTTTGCGTGCTGGGCACACTCTCTTCCTTGACTGAATCGGTGTTATTGAGGGGTTGGCCGAAACTTTCATTTTGTTTTTGTTGACTCATTCTTAGTCACAAGTCGAATCGATTGGAGTTGAGTTTATCATCGATTAAGGTAAGGTGTTTCTTCATAGTTTATTTCGATATATTTCATTGTGTGGTGATTCCGCTAAAATGAATCGATGGATTTGACTAAACGGTTATTATAGGGATTAAATCACTCGTTTCATCCACTCGTTGTTTCTTCGGAATAAGTGGTAAGCCAAATCCTATTCCAAAAACAAATACATTCTCTCATCATAGAACTTACTAACCGAGATCTTTTCAATGGAGGCAAGTGGTAACGATTTGAAAGGAAAAGTGATAGTAGGAGACAAAAGGAGTGGATTTGCAATTCCTACTCCTAAGTTCAAACGAAGGGCGGTATCGGCGGTTTGGGATTTTCCATCGGGTTGTGGACCATCATCCGGTGAAAATAGACAAATCGTGGTCGTTCACGATACTAAGGGTAAGCGTTTCAATAGATCGTTTGATTTAGATTTAGAATAATAAAATCTCATTTGTTGGATTAATCAAGAGTAATGGTGATTTAGGTGCCGACGATCAAGAAGGTTTAATCCTTACCGTAATCAGGTGTGTAATCTCACACCGAAATCCTGTAGATTCATGATTAGATATCACGTTGGAAAATAGATCGTTATTATTTATAGGGCTAAAAATCATAATATGGCTCAAATCGAGAAATTTGCTTAAATTACATTATTTCTATAGACTTGTCAAAATCGGTATTGAAATTGATAAAATTACGAAAATGCCCCTATGGGCCGATTTACGAAAATGCCCCTATGGGCTTATTTACGAAAATGCCCCTATGGGCCGAATTGCTAGAATGCCTTAGTGGGCCGAATTAGAAAGTTCTATAATGTGTCGATTCACCGTAATAAATTATTGGATTAATGATTGTTGTACATATATGTGGATATTATGCTTTATTATGTATGTTGCATGTTACATATCACATGGGTTGGGAAAAATGTATGAAGAACAGTGTAGCCTGGTGGGATTGCCACAAAATATTCATTATAATGTTTACTTATGATTTCGGTGGCTTGACCACGAAAATACTATATGAAAAGCAGCTTGACTGCAGCGATTGGTGTGACCGGAGGGGTGGGTTGACTTGATCCCCACAGGTGTGATTGGCTGGTCGGGGGTGTGATGGATGGATGGGTTGGGTTGCATACATTAACTTCATTTTTTTATTGATTATGTAAATGGGCTTAAGCCCAAGTTATTTCTAAATGAATTCAGGCCCAGTGGATGACGGTAAGGGGATTATGCACTGAGTTCTTGTAACTCACCCCTCCTTTCTTTTTCTTAATCCCTTCAGGTAATGCTCAGTGACGAGGACTTGGGGCCATGGATGACCCGGTGGAGGCCATACTTTGGAAATGATATTTCAGACTTTAGTAAATTTCTTTTCTGTTTCATTTCGTTACTTTTACTATTTTGGGTTAAAGTTGTAATAAGGCCTCTGGGATTTTAAATTTAGATTTTATGTTTGATTATTTATTTTCTTTTATGGTTTGATTTAAACGGGAAATTTTCTTGAAATCATAAACAATGGTTTTTCATAAAATTTATCTACAAACGGATTTCATAACCAATATGTTCGAATAAATTAATTTGGACTTTCCTTCAAAATATCAATTTTATTTTCAAAAATTACGGATTTAAAAGATCACTAATTCAATTATCGATTTTTTTTCAATTAACCTTTCAAGAATTGTAGTATTTCTATCAAATATTTTGATCGAAATTTGTTTTCTTAAACTAAATTCTAATCTTTAGTAATAAGCATAAGTTCTTTACTCGTTTTCTTCATGTGACATGCCAGATCCGGTCGTAACGCATGGGCCGGGTTTGGGGTGTTACATTATTAACGTAAATAGTTAATTTCGTCGTTAATTGTCATTTTTTGCACTCTCTCTTATAGTACATGGACTAAATTGGTCCTGACTCTGTTGTATAAGGACCTCTCGTGTTATTTTTCCCTACTAACTAAAAGAAGTAAAATCGGAGGAATCCTAAAAAGAAAACAAGAATAAAATAACAAAACAAGTCGTGGGAAAGTTATGAACGAATTGGCTACTCAAATTAGGCATCCAAGGCGCGAGTGGAAAGAGTACTCAAACCCCACAAAATTAGAATGGCCAGGTTGATGTAGAACAATTTCAATCTTCAAATAGGAGAGGCCTATACCCGTTCCATATCGGCCCGAGACAAAAGAGGGCGTTCGTTATCCTTAGTAAAGATTCTTTTCTCCAAACATTGAAAAGGAATATTATTTTCTTCCAATAGCGTTCATTTAATTCTTAATTTTTGGTACGTTGTAATATTTGGGAAAAAATATTTCTAAGGTAAAGAAATGAGTTTCGATTAATTATATTTAATTTTATTGTGTTCATCTTTATCATGAAAATATGTAGGGCAATCGTCTTTAAATTTGAAATTGCACTAGGAAACTTGTGATGAAAGATGTACGAAAATGAAGTAGATGAAAAAACATTGGAAACATGCCGAATCTAATATAGAAGCGACAGTGAGTGATTTATTCTCGTCGAATTGTTTTGTCCATGTAAAATATAGTAAGAAATGAATTGAGATAAAGGCAGAAAAATTGAAGGAAACTAAAATTTAAACATTCATACATAACTAAGAACAATAGTAACAACTGAAAAAATAAGTTAGAAACTCTTATCTCGTTCTAAAAGTTCGAGCAAAGTTTGAGGGTATTACATTTTAGATAAAGAAATGATGTACTTTAAGCACAAGTAGGGACTTGAAAGTCTCTGATGGTTACATAGACTATGGAATGAGCTGCAATAGAGATGGGTGTGGAAGCATTGACAAGCTTTGGCTCCATCGCAGGAATTTCGAATGTTTCTGTTGGAACCATTGGAACGTCATTCAGCAACACGATTTGACCTTGTATATTTCCAACTAGCATAGCCAAATGATACTCTTCTATATTCTGGGAACCTTTAAATTCAAGATGTTCGTAATTTGAAAGGGTGACATTGAACGAGCTATCCTTTGACAAGTTAAAAAAAATGATAGAAATCCCAGGCTACAAGAGAGAAAATGATGCAGATAACATTTAATAAAAATAAATAATTTGAAAAATGAAAAGTTCACTCTATCAAAGGTGGCATACCTTTTTCTTTGCACAGTGAGCATATACACGCAAATTTGGGTTAGACTCTTGAGTTACGGCAAGTCAAGATTGCCATATAAGTCGGTGCCATAGAAGTGCACTAGAAACGAAACAAATTGATAAGATGAATTATGTTGGCTGCTATAGGGAAAAAAACCAAGGATAAGGCTCACACTATCTGTGTGAAGATACAGACCCGTAGTAATCTAGATTGGTAATAGATGTTGTAGTATTAAGTAAAGCATAATTTCCACCGATGAGAGTTCCTACAGAAGACCTTGTGATTGTAGGTTGAAGCCATTCCCAATTGATCAAAATACCTGTTAAGGGAGAAAAGTTTGACCGCGTGTTTTATTTTACAAAAGAAAGTTAGAGTTAGAAGAAAAGGAGAGAAAAATATTACCAAAATCCATCAGCAAAGGTTGGGGACAAATCTTTAGCACCGCCATTAAGATCTCCGCCAGATTCAGAAACCCAAGCTCCCGACTGCGGTTTAAACTTGTTGACAATATTCAAAACACCTTTATAGGTTTGGGCAACTTGATTTAGGTAAGATGGATCTTGAATCTTGGTAATCATGTTTGGATCATCACCTGCATATGCATCCATCGAATTAAGAAACTGACCCTACTAGTAATAAGTAAGCCTCTAAAACCTCTTCGATAAACACTGAATTAAGACATATTTGGATACCAGGTCCAAGATTATAGATATGGTGTGTAACTCCATCAACAACTTCATGTCCTAAAACTTCTAGGAAGGAATTGAACCATTTCACATCATAATAACAGCTAGGACCTAGCACCTTTGGTTGAGTTTTGGGATCTGGGTGTAATTCTTTCACTAAATTCTTAAGTACTACTATGACTTTTCCATATTGTTTAGCCTCAACACTTGCACCCATCCCAGCTCCGCAGAGTTGATTTCCTGAAATGATAAATTGATTAAAATACAATTCGAAAAATATAATGGAAATTAATCTCGTGCAGAGCTTCGGGAAATCAAATTTAGTTACCAAATTCATAAGAATCAACTTTGTATCCCCTGGAAATAGTATACTTCATGAAATCCCTTGCATTTTGCGATTTCCAATCGCCAACCCAAAGACCCTTTTCGATTTGTGACTGGTTTCTTCCGAGAAGAGCATTCAACCCGAATGTAACCTTTACTCTTCAAAATGTCATATTAATAAAGTCAATGTCTTTACTAAGAAAAAAAAAGGGAATACTTAACTCTTTTTCGCAATAAATAGAAATACCAACCCAGTTTGATTGAAAAATTTATTGAGTTCGTCCCATCTTTCCATGGGAAGGCAGCCCTGAGAGAATCCAAATAAACTATCTTCATTTTTCATGAAATTGGGGCAATTCTTAACTCCTCCTATTCCGTACACCAGTTGATCTTGCAGCGACCACCAACTTTGATTCTTAAAGGATTGAATGTTGAAAGTAATTTTAAAAATTAGTCTGAAATTGTTCTTACCAGCGTTGAACCATATTTAGTCCAACTCGTTCACACAACCACTCTTATGAGGTGGCTTTTAACAGTATTCGAATCGCAATATTTGCAATCTATTTTTTGATTCTTAGGGTATGGACTACCATGTATGAATTAATGATAGAGACATGTAATATTATATACGTAGAACTCACCTTTTATTGCATTTATTAGACCATTCTTTTTCAAATCCTACGGAAAACATAAAATAAAAGAAAAGTCAAATTTTATGTAAAAGACATTGTTCATACACACAAAATAAAAAATTATTACCAAATTTAAAAGTCCAGCCTTTCTGAAACACCCCAAACCCGGCCCACGAGCCCAGACCGGATTTGGTATGTTCCTCGAGTAAAACGTTTTAATTTCATGTTTATTACTTCGAAAAATTTGGGGTGGTTTTATAAAAATACCGAGTTGTTTTGGGGTTTAATCTTTAATTCGGAAATCGTTTGCATTTAGGTGTCTACACATTTAAAATTCATTTTTAAGAAAAATTGTTTAAACTTTAAATTTATAAAATTCGTATCATACTAAATAATTAAAATGCATGCATAAACAGTTTCATACTAGTGGCCTTATTACATCGAAGCAAAACCCGAAATAAATCCAAGATACTTATAAGAAAATGAAGAGTCCAAATTGAAAATAATCTTTGTGCTGAGCATGGCCACCACTAAGCTCCCGCCGACCCACCCATCACCGAGTGTCACCTGAAAAATATTCCCCAACGGGGTGAGTCAAACAGACTCAATGTGTAACCAACACTAAATCCCAATAGTTTAGGCATATCAGTTCATACATATGCATATAATTAAATAATAAAATGATGCAAACCCGAACCCAAACCTAGTTACCATCCGCTACACATCACCCGTACAACCTGCATAACCGTGGGGACTACTAAGTCAACCCTCCATTCGCTACACATCATCGGCTGCGCTGTCATGCGACGTGCGTGCTCGCCGCTTATAAATCTTCGTGGCATAGCCACCAGATAATTATTTTGTGTCATGAGACACCACATTCAGATAACGTGACCGAAGCCACCACATTCATATATTGGGGTATATAACCACCAATCACTTCCCCTTTCCATATAAACCATATGCCCATGCCATACGAAACATGCAATATAATGCCATATTCTTTATTCACATTCTTATAGTTTCACATGTGTGCCATAACAGATCATATTATACTCATAGTAGGAGTGGGTAAACGTACCTGAGTACTTTGTACCATTGCACGGTACCTTTGGCCACACTCATATTATTATAACCACACATAACTAATTTAAGCCGTAATCTAATAAGGTTTAGTGTGGGGTACACACCTGATATACTTATCGCTTCCACTGAGATCCCGAAGAATCCCGATTTAATGTTCTAGATCTTAGTCCCCTTGCTGTCGATTTGATCACTAATCAAATCCCGAAACTCCGAGATAATCCCTCTTGCAATCGGCTAGCACTTGTGGATCTAAATATCCCGAAATAGCTACTTGATTATGGTATCTTAAATCCCGAATGATCCTTGCTTGAAGTCGACAATAGGCAAATCCCAAACCCTCATCAAGAAATCGACAACACCCTTTGTCCATCACCACGTAAGATTCGGCTTTGGGATTCAATGAACAATCGACTAGGATCTAGCAAGTACTTAGTTTCGGCTTTTATGAACTTGGAAGAAGAAGGAGAGAAGGGTTGAGCAATTCGGCAATGGTGACAATCTTTGAAGAAGAAAAAGATGGAGAAGTCGGCTAGGCTTTCTTGAGTTTTCGGCTTTTGGCAAAATAAAAGAGAAGAGAAGTGTTGCTAAAGAATTCGACAGAGGGAAAAAGAGAAGAAAAGAATGAAGAATGGCCACCCTTTTCCCATTTTTGCCGAAATTACTCTACCTAGAGCCCCCTATTCGGCCAACTCTCCTATTCGATAACTTTATCTCTCACCTTTTCAAATTAATAAAAATAATCCAACATTTATCCCCTATCTTAATTAATTATCACCATTTATCTCTTAAAAATATTAAAAGGATTAAAGCTCCTAAAATTTAGCCTTAGTGCCGTCCCTTGCTGTTCATTTCTCTGCAAAATAAAACCTTTATTTTGCTTCCTTGTAACTCGATCCTTGGCCTGCACTCATGCTTGTGGCGTCACTCACTGGGCTTTAAGTGGCGCCTCCTTGCCACTTTTCCAAGCCCATTTGTGTGTCATATTTCCCCTACAATTTCTCTTAAGGCTACTCGCCTAGCTTCCTCTTTTGAATTTAAAATCTAATAATTTCTAAAGCATTCACTACACTCTAGGGTTCACAAAAATTCATAAAACACATTTAACACACACATAGACATGCTTTCACATTTATTTAAGCACAAATGCATAAACCCAAAATCCGTGATGTTACAGCTTCTACCCCTTTAAAATAATTTCGTCCTCAAAATTACCTTTGAAATAAGTGAGGGTATTGTTTGTCGCATTGCTTCTTCCGCCTCCCACGAAGCTTCTTCCGATCCATGATTGCGCCATAACACTTTGACTAAAGGAACCGACTTCCTTCGCACCACTTTCACATCTCGCCCAAAATCTGAATCGGCTCTTCCTCGTAGGACAAATCGGGTCTTAGCTCCACCTCCTCATCCGGTACTACATGAGATGGATCCGATCGATAACGACGTAACATAGAAACATGGAATACGTCGTGCATCTGTTTCAACTCCAAAGCCAACTCTAAGTGGTATGCCACTGGTCCAACTCGCTTTAATACCCGATAAGGTCCTATAAACCTTGGAATTAATTTCCCTTTGCGACCAAATCTCATCACCTTCTTCCAAGGGGATACCTTAAGAAACACTTGATCTCCCACATCAAATTCTATTTCTTTCCTCTTAAGATCTGCGTCGACTTCGCTGTCGATGCTTCCTTCAACCGTCGCGCGAATTATCTCGAACTTTCTCTTGATTCTCGCCACAATCTCTGACCCAAAACTCGTCATTCCCCCAATTCCATCCAACACGTAGGAGTGCGACACTTTCGTCCATACAGCGCTTCATACGGTGCCATCCGAATACTGGCTTGATAGCTGTTGTTGTATGCAAATTCTACTAACGGCAAATATTCTTCCCAACTTCCTCTCAAGTCTATCACACATCTCTCTCAATATCTTCCAACACTTGGATTACTCGCTCGCATCGCCCGTCCGATCGTGGATGAAAAGCCGTAGTGAAATCCAATTTAGTGCCCAAAGCCTGATGTAAAGCCTTCCAAAACCGAGACGTAAACCTTGGATCCCTATCTGAAATAATTGATAGTGGCACTCCATGCAACCTCACAATTTCCGCCACATATAACTTTGCTAACTTCTGTAAAGAATAATCAACTCTTACCGGAATGAAGTGCGCAGACTTGGTCGACCGGTCCACTATCACCCATACCGAGTCCTTCTTAGTAGGCGTAAGGGGAAACCCACTAACGAAGTCCATGGTAATTCTCTCCCACTTCCACTGTGGAATCATTATCGGTTGAAGCAATCCTGACGGAACTTGGTGTTCAGCCTTAACTTGCTGACACGTTAAGCACTTGCCGACAAATTCTCAGAATCTCCTTCTTCGACCGACCAGTGCCACCAAAACTGCTCCCTTTAGATCCTCAGTACAATTTAGTACCTCCGTGATGCATAGCATAGGGGCTACCATGCGATTCCCGAAGAATCCTCTGCCTTAACTCCTTGTTCCTCGGTATACGCACCTTACCCTTAAAACACAACACTCCTTCGTTATTAATACCATAATCTTCTAACTCTCCACTCTGCACTTGCTGCAACTTAGCACTTAAGTCATCATCCACTAACTGACTTTCCTTTACCTCATTTAGCCATGACGGCTTAACTTGCAACTCTCGCGCCAGACTTCCATCGCATACAAGCTCGGATGTGCAAACATTGCCCTCGGATCCGACACCACTTTCTCGACTTAAGGCATCTCGCCACTACATTCGCCTTGCCCTGATGATACTCTATGGAACAATCATAATCCTTCGCAATTCCACCCACCTTCACTGCCTCAAGTTCGGCTCCTTCCTTCCGA
This sequence comes from Gossypium sturtianum, assembly GCA_025698515.1. Classification (NCBI taxonomy): domain Eukaryota; kingdom Viridiplantae; phylum Streptophyta; class Magnoliopsida; order Malvales; family Malvaceae; genus Gossypium; species Gossypium sturtianum. Next base: position 54,453 of record JAOWAD010000095.1, on the reverse strand, counting down.
GTCAACAGATACTTAAGACTCTTGTGGTCCGTGTAGATCACCGACTTTTCTCCATAAAGGTAGTGCCTCCACACCTTAAGAGCAAAGACCAATGCCGCCAGATTCCAAGTCATGCGTCGGGTAGTTAACCTCATGTGGCCTCGGTTGTCGAGATGCATAAGCTACAACCTTCCCGTCCCGCATTAGAACACATCCTAATCCTGTGTGAGAAGCATCACAAGACACCACAAAGTCCTTCCCCGCCTCGATCAATCAAAACCGAGCTTGGTCAAAACTCTCTTAAGCTTCTCAAAGCTCTCCTGTTGCCTATCTGTCCAAATGAAAGGTACCTCCTTTCTCAACAACTTTGTCAACGGTGCGGCTATTGAAGAAAATCCTTCCACAAACCTTCTGTAGTAGCATGCCAATCCCAAGAAACTTCGAATCTCAGCCACAGACTTAGGTGGTTTCCAATCTAGTACTGCCTCAATCTTCTTAGGGTCCACCCTTATTCGTTCTGCAGACACCATATGCCCTAAGAATGCAACCTCCTTAAGCCAAAACTCGCACTTGCTGAATTTGGCATAAAGCTTCTTCTCCCTTAACACTTGCAACACTTTCCGGAGATGCTCGTCATGTTCTTCCTTAGACTTGGAGTATACTAGGATATCGTTGATGAACACAACGACAAACCGATCCAAGTAGGGTTAAAAACCTGGTTCATCATATCCATGAACGCGGCTGGGGCATTCGTCAAACCAAATGGCATCACTACGAACTCATAATGTCCGTATCTTGTCCAAAAAGCCGTCTTATGGATATCTGCTTCCTTCACCTTAAGCTGATGATATCCAGACCTTAGGTCTATCTTTGAGAATACCGCTGCCCCCTTAAGCTGATCGAACAAGTCGTCTATCCTTGGCAAAGGGTACTTGTTCTTGATGGTCAGCTTATTCAGCTGACGATAATCTATACACATGCGCATAGTTTCGTCCTTCTTCTTAACGAACAAGACCAGTGCTCCCCATGGAGACACACTGGGTCGGATAAACCCACGATCAAGCAAATCTTGAATTTGAGCCTTGAGCTCAACCAATTCCTTCGGTGCCATTCTATACAGAGCGATAGATACTGGAGCCGTTCCAGGCAGCAAGTCAATTCCAAACTCCACCTCCCTGTCCGGGGGTATTCTAGGTAACTCCTCCGGAATGACATCCACAAACTCCTTTACTGTTCTAACTCCACTAACTCCCCATTTTTTGGCATCCAACGCCCTAACAAAAGTCAGAAATGCCTTGCACCCTTTCCGAACCATTTTATCATCCTTTAAGGCAGAGACTACGTTAGACAAGTAGTTTCCTCTTTCTCCTATCATAATTATCGCCTCATCCTCTGGCATCTTTAACTCCATTCGTTTAGCTGCACAATCCAATATAGCTCGGTGTTCTACTAGCCAGTCCATGCCAAGTATGAGATCGAATTCTCCAAAGGGAAGTTCCATTAAGTCGGCAGAAAATATCACTCCCTGAATTTCTAAGGGCACGCCCGAAAGATCTTATTCACCACTACTGTTTGGCCTAATGGGCTTACTACAGTCATCTCCCTATCGGATAGTTCGAGTCTATGCCTAGTGTTTCAACTACACTACATGCAACATAGGAATGGGTCGAGCCCACATCAATCAAAGCAAAATAAGGCTTGTTCGATATAAGGAACGTACCGGTTATGACGTCTGGCGTGTCTTCGTCCTCCCTCCGGTGAATCGCATACACTAGACCCATACTGTCTTGCCTCGGCATTGCCAACACCTCGGCCCGGGGTCCCACGTCCTCTTCCAAAGCACCATTACCTCTGTTTATTCGGACCACGACCCCCCGAGGCCGTTGTCCCCTCTTCCACTGATTAGAACCTTGACTGTTGGTCGGCCCCGCTCTATTTTTATAGGATGATCTCTTAATCATGTGGTCCTTGGACCCACACTTGAAACATCCCCTGCCTTCTTCCAACACTCTCCTAGGTGCCTCTTCCCACACCGATCATAAGTACGATCGCGCCTCTCTGTCACAACTTGTCGACCTCGCGGCCCATCAACTCTAGGCCTCTTCTCTCGCGCATTCCCGGATGACCCAAACGATCCGAATCCTCTCTTTTGCCTATTCCGATCGTAGAGTTACGCCTTTACGAGTCCTTAACTCCTTGGCCACTTTAGCCTTCTCCACTAATACGGTAAATTCCGCTCTGCTGTGGAGCTATCAACAACCTTAGGTCATCCCTAAGTCCTTCCTCAAACCGGACACACCGCTTCATGCTCCGTAGCCACTATCCTCGAGCAAACCGACTCACCCTTAAGAATTTAGCCTCGTACTCGCCACAGATTTGTTCCTTGAACCAGCCCTGAAATGCTTTCCTCTCAAGCATCAATATAATCGTACCAACATACGTCTTCCGATCGCGCGCCTTAACATATTCCCACGTAAGATCCTCACCGTGGGCACCATCCCGGATCGTGAGCCACCATTGATATGCTTCGTCCGCAAGTAGTGCCACCATCCCTTTCGGTTTCTCCTCAAAGATTAAATCGAGCTCGTCCCATAATTCACTCGGTTGCCTCCAACCAATACTCGATCGTCTTGGGTGCCACACCGATATACCACGAAACACCTCGACCCTATTGGCTCGAGTCGCCGGTCAGATTTCCGAGCTCCCATACCTCCACCGCCTCCACCCACCATCTCCGTAACTCGTAGCATTGCTCATGATCGCATCCTCCCCGTCTGATCTTGCTGCTCAACACCAACAGCTGGTGGTGGGGGTGGTGGTACCTCATTTTCAGACCCTTGTCCAGACCTAATGGGTTCCGATACGGTCATTCTGCCTCTACCATGTCCTCGCACATTACGACCACGTCCCCTAGAACTCATGTCTACGATCGCGCTTTAATCTGATTAAGAAATTTCTATGCATTCGTATTTTGTTCCACTGATTATCCGCGAAGAAATTTTATGAAAGAAGTTTAGAAGTAGTTCTTTCGATCGATCAAAGTTTCAAGTCTTCTATCCTAATTTAAAGGAGCACATTCATTCAACACACATTCATCATTCAAACATTTTTGTCCTATTTTTATCCCAGGGGTATTTTCGTCATTTCACCTACAGGGGTATTTTGGTAATAAATCGGGGTTAATTTAAAAATTTGTAAATCAGGGGTAATTTCGTAAAATTTCCAATTCAGGGTTCCTTGGTGATTTTATGAAATAAAGGTATTTCGGTAATTTTTTTTTCCAAACTAGGGTGGCTGGTCCTTTTCGGGTTTTAATTATAGGGTTTAGCCCATCAACGAGTCCTCATAACTAGGGTGAATAGTCACCACGCACTGTAGGATTCCAAATAAGAGGAGGTGAGTCGCTAGGATCGCTTAAATACCAAGCTCTCACTGAATCCACTCCTAGGTATGCGTCTGCCTATTGCCACACCCTAACTCGACTAAGGTGAACAGTCACTACGCACCAGGTGGGATTCCAGCGAAGAGGAGGTGAGTCACTAGGACTGCTTAAATACCAAGCTCTTCCGGATCCAATCCTGAGACATGCGTCTGACGGTTGCCACACCCTAGTCTTGCGGCTCGATAACGGGTTTGTTTAGTGAAATTAAGTCTTATGAAAGTTTAAGAAGTGGTTTAAACTAAGCCTATAGTCCATCAGAGTCTATTTAAACTAGTCTACGTCCCATAAAGCCCCATAAAGCCCACATGTATATCACACAATGGTTTAGGGTACTTACCTGGCGGACTTGGGTCGAAGACCCAGGTGCCATGCTGAGCTAACAGACCTGTTATCCTTTAAAAAGCCCATTTTTAGAAAACGGTTTGGAGCCCAAAAACCCCAGAGCTGAGTTTTGAACCTAGCTCTGATACCAATTTGAAACACCCCAAACCCGGCCCACGAGCCCAGACCGGATCTGGTATGTTCCTTGAGTAAAACGTTTTAATTTCATGTTTATTACTTCGGAAAATTTGGGGTGGTTTTATAAAAATACCGAGTTGTTTTGGGGTTTAATCTTTAATTCGGAAATCGTTTGCGTTTAGGTGTCTACACATTTAAAATTCATTTTTAAGAAAAATTGCTTAAACTTTAAATTTATAAAATTCGTATCATACTAAATAATTAAAATGCATGCATAAACAGTTTCATACTAGTGGCCTTATTACATCGAAGCAAAACCTGAAATAAATCCAAGATACTTATAAGAAAATGAAGAGCCCAAATTGAAAATAATCTTTGTGCTGAGCATGGCCACCACTAAGCTCCTGCCGACCCGGTCCATCACCGAGTGTCACTGAAAAATATTCCCAACGGGTGTGAGTCAAACAGACTCAATGTGTAACCAACACTAAATCCCAATAGTTTAGGCATATCAGTTCATACATATGCATATAATTAAATAATAAAATGATGCAAACCCGAACCCAAACCTAGTTACCATCCGCTACACATCACCCGTACCAACCTGCACACCGTGGGGACTACTAAGTCAACCCTCCATCCGCTACACATCATCGAAGGCGATCATCAGAGTCGACATGCTCATCGCCCTTATAATATTTGTGGCATAGCCACCAGATAATTATTTTGTGTCATGAGACACCACATTCAGATAACGTGACCGAAGCCACCACATTCATATATTGGGGTATATAACCACCAATCACTTCCCCTTTCCATATAACCTATATGCCCATGCCATACAAAACATGCAATATAATGCCATATTCTTTATTCACATTCTTATAGTTTCACATGTGTGCCATAACAGATCATATTATACTCATAGTAGGAGTGGGGTAAACGTACCTGAGTACTTTGTACCATTGCACGGTACCTTTGGCCACACTCATATTATTATAACCACATATAACTAGTTTAAGCCGTAATCTAATAAGGTTTAGTGTGGGGTACACACCTGATATACTTATCGCTTCCACTGAGATCCCGAAGAATCCCGATTTAATGTTCTAGATCTTAGTCCCCTTACTGCCGATTTGATCACTAATCAAATCCCGAAACTCTGAGATAATCCCTCTTACAATCGGCTAGCACTTGTGGATCTAAATATCCCGAAATAGCTACTTGATTATGGTATCTTAAATCCCGAATGATCCTTGCTTGAAGTCGACAATAGGCAAATCCCAAAACCTCTACTGAAGAAATCGACAACACCCTTGTCTGTCACCACAGAAGATTCGGCTTTGGGATTCAATGAACAATCGGCTAGGATCTAGCAAGTACTTAGTTTTGGCTTTTATGAACTTGTGAGAAGAAGGAGAGAAGGGTTGAGCAATTCGGCAATGGTGATAATCTTTGAAGAAGAAAAAGATGGAGAAGTCGGCTAGGCTTTCTTGAGTTTTCCGCTTTTGGCAAAATAAAAGAGAAGAGAAGTGTTGCTAAAGAATTCGGCAGAGGGAAAAAGAGAAGAAAAGAATGAAGAATGGCCACCCTTTTCCCCTTTTTGCCGAAATTACTCTACCTAGAGCCCCCTATTCGGCCAACTCTCCCTATTCTGATAACTTTATCTCTCACCTTTTTCAAATTAATAAAAATAATCCAACATTTATCCCCTATCTTAATTAATTATCACCATTTATCTCTTAAAAATATTAAAAGGATTAAAGCTCCTAAAATTTAGCCTTAGTGTCGTCCCTTGCTGCTCATTTCTGCTGCAAAATAAAACCTTTATTTTGCTTCCCTTGTAACTCGATCCTTGGCCCTGCACTCATGCTTGTGGCGTCACTCACTGGGCTTTAAGTGGCGCCTCCTTGCCACTTTTCCAAGCCCATTTGTGTGTCATATTTCCCCTACAATTTCTCTTAAGGCTACTCTGCCTAGCTTCCTCTTTTGAATTTAAAATCTAATAATTTCTAAAGCATTCACTACACTCTAGGGTTCACAAAAATTCATAAAACACATTTAACACACACATAGACATGCTTTCACATTTATTTAAGCACAAATGCATAAACCCAAAATCCAGGATGTTACACTTTCCCCAAGGACATTGATTATAGTTGCATTTTTCAATAGGCCACCAATCCAATATAGCGCATACAAAGTTCTCATCTGTTTCAGCAATTGATGTTGCTCCTTGAATCACAACGTTCACATTTTGTGTCGACGAAAGCGATATCTGGGAAACAAGGATTGCTAGGCTGAATATGCATTTCAAATCCATATTCACGATATCTAAATAGTAGGAATGAGCAGGAAGAATTGAGGGTAATGCAATTGTAATCACGCATGTGTTTATATATATACCTGTATTAAAAGTTTGTTACAATTAGATATGAATTTAAAATTTGTTAGGAAATTTAATCGTGGTAAAGGCATCATTATCATTTTGTTTAAAAGTAAAAGTTTTGCAGTTGTAACTTATTCCATTTCAACTACGGTCGACATAATGATTCCAACTCGTTAGTTGGCATGAAAATTTCTTTTTAAAACCACTTTTGGGCCATCTACCATTCAAATTCAAAATTAAAGGCTTGTATTGTTGCTTTAGCTTTTATGTCTTGTTGTCCAAATTGTTAATGGAAGAGGAATGTGGGTTTTGTTACAAGGAAAATTGTATTTTTAATAATATTTCAACAAGTAAATATTGCATGTTATGGAAGTCTGCAGGAATTATATTATTGCAATAATTAAACCTATAATTAATCTTGAAATGTTAGAAATTCTGTGTCGATGGTAGTAGCTTTTTAGAAAAAGTTTCCCACATTAGTTTCTTCCAAAATTTTCTGGAGAGGACCTATCTACTTTCGCTCAAAAATCCTAAATCTCTTTTGTGAATTTTCGTAAACTCTATCGCATCTTAAAATATTTTTGTACATAAAAGAACTTTCTGATTTATTTTAATATACTCGATAATTGAAAGTAATATATATTTTAAATCAATTCTATCGTATATGGATTTCAATAGAATTTTTCTTTTTTTTCTTTGTTTCTGAAAAAGATAGACCACAGTGGTTTGTATAAGACAATGAATTGTTGGTTTTGAGAATGTTACTCCGGCCTTTTTAGAAAATGCATCTTAACGAAGATGAAATCAACTACCTAGACTAAGCAAGACCTTGTTTTGTTTTCAGTGTAATGAAATGCATAGAAAATCAAATCGTTATAACTTAAAATCCAAACCCTATAGGGATAGTTTATATTATTTTTTAGAATTTTTATGTCCTTTTTTTATATTTCAAGTTCGAAACCAATTAGGGAAGAACAAATGCCGCCCAAGTGCCCATATTTCACCTTGTATACTATAAAAGCCCAATAGGTAAGCCACCTACCTAGTGGATTTGACACTTGGGTCAGTTGGCCAAGTAGTACAAAATTCTTTATATAAAATTTGCAAAGTATATTTTTCGTAGAAATTCGGGGTTAGTGACATTGCAAAATTACTAAAAACTACTAATTAAATATGTTTGAATGTTTATAAACTTTATTATTTGATATAAAGTTGTTTGAATTATTTATGTTTTTTAGTTGATGAAATTCCACCAACTGATGATTATATTGTGTAGATGTATTTTTTCACATTTGCATCTATCTTGTTTTTCTTTGAACCACATAATTTTTTTTACAAACGAGAGGAGTTAACCCCCAATTCAATTATCCCTCTTTCCTCACATTTGAATAATATAGGGACTAGATTACCCTATTTAAATTTGAAAGGGACTGAATTGCTCTTGTCCTAATATTTTATTAACGTAAATAGTCAATTTCGTCGTTAATTGTCCTTTTTTGCACTCTCTCTTATAGACATGGACTAAATTGGTCCTGACTCTGTTGTACAAGGACCTCTCGTGTTATTTTTCCCTACAAACTAAAATAAGTAAAATAGGAGGAATCCTAAAAAGAAAACAAGAATAAAAGAACAAAACAAGTCGTGGGAAAGTTATGAACGAATTGGCTACTCAAATTAGGCATCCAAGGCGCGAGTGGAAAGAGTACTCAAACCCCTCAAAATCAGAATGGGCAGGTTGACGTAGAACAATTTCAATCTTCAAATAGGAGAGGCCTATACCCGTTCCATAGCGGCCCGAGACAAAAGAGGGCGTTCGTTATCCTTAGTAAAGATTCTTTTCTCCAAACATTGAAAAGGAATATTATTTTCTTCCAATAGCGTTCATTTAATTCTTAATTTTTGGTACGTTGTAATATTTGGGAAAAAATATTTCTAAGGTAAAGAAATGAGTTTCGATTAATTATATTACATTTTATTGTGTTCATCTTTATCATGAAAACATGTAGGGCACTGTCTTTAAATTTAAAATTGCACTAGGAAACTTGTGACAGAAGATGTACGAAAATGAAGTAGATGAAAAAAAACATTGGAAACATGCCGAATCTAATATAGAAGCGACAGTGAGTGATTTATTCTCGGCGGATTGTTTTGTCCATGTAAAATATAGTAATAAATGAATTGAGATAAAGGCAGAAAAATTGAAGGAAACTAAAATTTAAACATTCATACATAACTAAGAACAATAGTAACAACTAAAAAATTAAGTTAGAAACTCTTATCTCGTTCTAAAAGTTCGAGCAAAGTTTGAGGGTATTACATTTTAGATAAAGAAATGATGTAATTTAAGCACAGGCAGGGACTTGAAAGTCTCTGATGGTTACATAGACTATGGAATGAGATGCAATAGAGATGGGTGTGGAAGCATTGACAAGCTTTGGCTCCATCGCGAGAATTTCGAATGTTTCATTTGGAACCATTGGGCGTCATTCAAAGAACACGATTTGACCTTGTATATTTCCATTAGCGTAGCCAAATGATACTCTTCTCTATTCTGGGAACCTTTAAATTCAAGATGTTCGTAATTTGAAACGGTGACATTGAACGAGCTATCCTTTGACAAGTAAATAAAAATGATAGAAATCCCAGGCTACAAGAGAGAAAATGATGCAGATAACATTTAATAAAAATAAATAATTTGAAAAATGAAAAGTTCACTCTATCAAAGGTGGCATACCTTTTTCTTTGCACAATGAGCATATACACGCAAATTTGGGTTAGACTCTTGAGTTACGGCAAGTACAGTACTTCCCATAAGTCGGTGCCATTGAAGTGCACTAGAAACGAAACAAATTGATAAGATGAATTATGTTGGCGCTGCTATAGGAAAAAAACCAAGGATAAGGCTCACACTATCTGTGTGAAGATACGGACCGTAGTAACTGGATTGGGAATAGATGTTGTAGTATTAAGTAAAGCATAATTTCCACCGATGAGAGTTTGCCTACAGAATACCTTGTGATTGTAGGTTGAAGCCATTCCCAATTGATCAAAATACCTGTTAAGGGAGAAAAGTTTGACCGCGTGTTTTATTACACAAAAGAAAGGTAGAGTTAGAAGAAAAGGAGAGAAAAATATTACCAAAATCCATCAGCAAAGGTTGGGGACAAATCTTTAGCACCGCCGTTAAGAGCTCCGCCAGATTAAGAAACCCAAGCTCCACTGCGGTTTAAACTTGTTGACAATATTCAAAACACCTTGATAGGTTTGGGCAACTTGATTTAGGTAAGATGGATCTTGAATCTTGGTAATCATGTTTGGATAATCACCTGCATATGCATCCATCGAATTAAGAAACTGACCCTACTAGTAATAAGTAAGCCTCTAAAACCTCTTCGATAAACACTTTGAATTGAGACATATTTGGATACCAGTCCAAGATTATAGATATGGTGTGTAACTCCATCAACAACTTCATGTCCTGAAACTTCTAGGAAGGAATTGAACCATTTCTCATCATAATAACAGCTAGGACCTAGAACCTTTGGTTGAGTTTTGGGATCTGGGTGTAATTCTTTCACTAGATTCTTAAGTACTACTATGTCTTTTCCATATTGTTCAGCCTCAACACTTGCACCCATCCCAGCTCCGCAGAGTTGATTTCCTGAAATGATAAATTGATTAAAATACAATTCGAAAAATATAATGGAAATTAATCTCGTGCAGAGCTTCGGGAAATCAAATTTAGTTACCAAATTTATAAGAATCAACTTTGTATCCCCTGGAAATAGTATACTTCTTGAAATCCCTTGCATTTTGCGATTTCCAATTGCCATCCCAAAGACCCTTTTCGATTTGTGACTGGTTTCTTCCGAGAAGAGCATTCAACCCGAATGTAACCTTTACTCTTCCAAATATCATATCAATAAAGTCAATGTCTTTACTAAGAAAAAAAGAAGAGAATACTTAACTCTTTTTCACAATAAATTGAAATACCAACCCAGTTTGATTGAAAAATTTATTGAGTTCATCCCATCTTTCCATGGGAAGGCAGCCCTGAGAGAATCCAAATAAACTATCTTTATTTTTCATGAAATTGGGGCAATTCTTAACTCCTCCTACTCCGTACACCACTTGATCTTGCAACGACCCACCAACTTTGATTCTTAAAGGATTGAATGTTGAAAGTAATTTTAAAAATTAGTTTGAAATTGTTCTTACCAGCGTTGAACCAAATTTAGTCCAACTCGTTCACACAACCACTCTTATGAGGTGGCTTTTAACAGTATTCGAATCGCAATATTTGCAATCTATTTTTTGATTCTTAGGGTATGGACTACCATGGATGAATTAATGATAGAGACATGTAATATTATATACGTAGAACTCACCTTTTATTGCATTTATTAGACCATTCTTTTTCAAATCCTACGGAAAACATAAAATAAAAGAAAAGTCAAATTTTATGTAAAAGACATTATTCATACACACAAAATAAAAAACTTACCAAATTTAAAAGTCCAGCCTTTCCCCAAGGACATTGATTGTAGTTGCATTTTTCAATAGGCCACCAATCCAATATAGCGCATACAAAGTTCTTATTTGTTTCAGCAATTGATGTTGCTCCTTGAATCACAACGTTCACATTTTGTGTCGATGAAAGCGATATCTGGGAAACAAGGATTACTAGGCTGAATATGCATTTCAAATCCATATTCACGATATCTAAATAGTAGGAATGAGCAAGAAGAATTGAGGGTAATGCAATTGTAATCATGCATGTGTTTATATATATACCTGTATTAAAAGTTTGTTACAATTAGATATGAATTTAAAATTTGTTAGGAAATTTAATCGTGGTAAAGGCATCATTATCATTTTGTTTAAAAGTTACAGTTTTGCAGCTGTAACTTATTCCATTTAATCTACGGTCGAGATAATGATTCCAACTCGTTAGTTGGCATGAAAATTTCTTTTTAAAACCACTTTTGGGCCATCTACCATTCAAATTCCAAATTAAAGGCTTGTATTGTTGCTTTAGCTTTTATGTCTTGTTGTCCAAATTGTTAATGGAAGAGGAATGTGGGTTGTTAATTATGACTCCTATTTCAGTCAAATTTGAGTTGTAATCTTCTAGTTAAACTCTGTTTATTTGTTTCAATCAAACACTGATTAGTTAGATTATTTTATTATTATTTGACCTATGAATTTAGCCTATAAATAGGCTCTTTTACAACCTTAGAAAATACACCCATTAGATATTAGAACTCATAACACATTTAGAGAATTTTGTGTTTATGTTTTGAGGGTTCTTTGTTTTCGGGTTTTCGGGGTTTAGTTTTTATCTCCATCTTTTGTACTCTTCGTTCTGTTGCCATTATCGTAAAATTATCTTTGCCCGTGGGTTTTTATCCTCTTTGGAGGGGTTTTTCCACGTTAAATTTTTGTGTCCAATTTATCAATTTATTCCGCTACTTTTACTTGTTCGTTGCTTAATCGGGACGATCCTAACAAGTGGTATCAGAGCTAGTTCAATTTTTATAGATCAGCCCATTTAGATATGCCAGCAACAAGGTTTGAAATTGAGAAGTTCGATAGTGAGACAAATTTCAATCTGTGGCAAGTTCAGATGATGGCAATTCTAGTTCAAACCGGCTTGAAAAAGGTTGTTACCGGGAAAAAGCCTGAGAATCTAAATCAAATAGAATGAGAAGAGCTTGATGAAAAGGCTTTGTCTGCAATCCAGTTGTGCCTCACGAATACGGTATTGCAGGAGGTATTGATGGAGAAGACCTCATCTGCCTTGTGGAAAAGGTTAGAAACTCTTTATGCGACTAAGTCTCTGGCTAACCGTTTAGTGTTAAAACAACGTCTATTTACATTTCACATGAACGAAGGTGAGCTTCTTAGAGATCACATCAGTCAATTCATTACTCTTTTAAATGATTTAAAGAATGTTGAGGTTCATATTGACGATGAAGATTAGGCTATGCTATTATTGTGTTCTTTACCCCCTTCATACAAGTCTTTCAAGGAGACCCTGATTTATGGCAGAGACAAACTCTCATTCGAAGATGTGAAGGGTCATTTGTTGAGTAGAGACAAACTCGACAATAAGCTTCATTTGGATAGCAAGACAGATAGGCAAGCTTCCGTTTTGATAGCATCAAAGAAACGAGACAAAAGGTGTCGCTATTGTAAAAAGTTAGGTCACGTCAAGGCAGATTGTTATAACCTGTGAAAGAAAAGAGCTGCTGAGAGTAACGAGGAAGATGTAGCTGGTGCTAATTTGGCCGATGAAAGCGGCGATGATTTCTTGTTAGTGTCAACGAGCGATAACTCCAAGCTCACGTCCGAGTGGGTCCTAGATTCGGGATGTTCTTTCCACATGTGTCCCAATAGAGAATGGCTCTCCACATACATTTCGGTTGAAGGTGGATTTGTGTGCATGGGAAATGATTCATCTAGTAAGGTAATTGGTATTTGTACTGTTAAAATTTGGATACACGATGGGACGATTAGGACACTCTCAGATGTCAGGTATGTACCTGATTTACGAAAGAATCTCATCTCCTTGAGTATTTTAGACTTGAAAGGATGCAGAATCAACATCGAGTCGAGCGGCATTAAAGTATCTCGTGGAGCTCGCTTTTGTTAAAAGGTAAAAGAACCGCGATCTTTATATTCGGAAGGTTCTACAATGGTAGGGTGAAATCAAACATCCTCGTCTGCATGCAGTCGAAGTCAACTCATTTAGAGCGATGGCAACTTGGTCATTGGAGGGAAAAAGGTATGACCGTTTCGTTGAAGAGAGGTTCTCTTTTGGATGCAGGTTTTGAAAAGTTAGGGCATGTGTTTTGTGGAAATCAAACCCGGTTAGTTTTGATTTGGCGTTGTACAAGTCGAAGGCTAGAAGTCTTCCAGCCTAAGCACACGATTCGACTCAATTAATTCCTGCATGGTTCAAGATAGGCTCGTGGCGGGCTTTGGCAAAGATGGCATTGTGGAAATATGAGTCAAGGTGGAGATTTGTTAATTATGACTCCTATTTCAGTCAAATTTGAGAAGTAATCTTCTAGTTAAACTCTATTTATTTGTTTCAATCAAACACTGATTAGTTAGATTATTTTATTATTATTTGACCTATGAATTTAGCCTATAAATAGGCTCTTTTACAACCTTCGAAAATACACCCATTAGATATTAGAACTCACAACACATTTAGAGAATTTTGTGTCTACGTTTTGAGGGTTCTTTGTTTTCGGGTTTTCGGGGTTTAGTTTTTATCTCCATCTTTTGTACTCTTAGTTCTGTTGCCATTATAGTAAAATTATCTTTGCTCGTGGTTTTTTATCCTCTTTAGAGGGGTTTTTCCACGTTAAATTTTTGTGTCCAATTTCTCAATTTATTCTGCTACTTTTACTTGTTCGTTGCTTAATCGGGACGATCCTAACATGGGTTTTGTTACAAGGAAAATTGTATTTTTAATAATATTTCAACAAGTAAATATTGCATGTTATGGAAGTCTGCGGGAATTATATTATTGTAATAATTAAACATATCATTAATCTTGAAATGTTAGAAATTCTGTGTCGATGGTAGTAGTTTTTTAGAAAAAGTTTCCCACATTAGTTTCTTTCAAGATTTTCTGGAGAGAACCTATGTACTTTCGCTCAAAAATCCTAAATCTCTTTTGTGAATTTTCGTAAACTCTATCATATCTTAAAATATTTTTGTACATAAAAGAACTTTCTGAGTTATTTTAATATACTCGATAATTGAAAGTAATATATATTTTAAATCAATTCTATCGTATATGGATTTCAATAGAATTTTTTCTCTTTTTCTTTGTTTTAAAGAAAAGATAGACCACAGGGTTTGTATACGACAATGAATTGTTGGTTTTGAGAATCTTACTCCGGGCCTTTAGAAAATGCATCTTAACGAAGATGACATCAAATACCTAGACAAAGCAAGACCTTCTTTTGTTTTCAGTGTAATGAAATGCATAGAAAATCAAATCGTTATAACTTAAAATCCAAACCCTATAGGGATAGTTTATATTATTTTTTTGAATTTTTATGTCCTTTTTTTATATTGAAAGTTCGAAACCAATTAGGGAAGAACAAGTGCCACCCAAGTGCCCATATTTCACCTTGTATACTATAATAGCCCAATAGGTAAGCCACCTACCTAGTGGATTTGACACTTGGGTCAGTTGGCCAAGTAGTACAAAATTCTTTATTTAAAATTTGCAAAGTATATTTTCCGTAGAAATTTGGGTTAGTGACATTGCAAAATTACTAAAAACTACTAATTAAATATGTTTGAATGTTTATAAACTTTATTATTTGATATAAAGTTGTTTCAATTATTTATGTTTTTTAGTTGATGAAATTCCACCAACTGATGATTATATTGTGTAGATGTATTTTTTCACATTTGCATCTATCTTGTTTTTCTCTGAACCACATAATTTTTTTTACAAACGAGAGGAGTTAACCCCCAATTCAATTATCCCTCTTTCCTCACATTTGAATAATATAGGGACTAGATTACCCTATTTAAATTTGAAAGGGACTTTGAATTGCTCGTGTCCTAATATTTTATTAACGTAAATAGTTAATTTCAGTCGTTAATTGTCCTTTTTGCACTCTCTTATAGTACATGGACTAAATTGGTCCCGACTCTTTGTACAAGGACCTCTCGTGTTATTTTTCCCTACTAACTAAAAGAAGTAAAATAGGAGGAATCCTAAAAAGAAAACAAGAATAAAAGAACAAAACAAGTCGTGGGAAAGTTATGAACGAATTGGCTACTCAAATTAGGCATCCAAGGCGCGAGTGGAAAGAGTACTCAAACCCCACAAAATCAGAATGGCCAGGTTGATGTAGAACAATTTCAATCTTCAAATAGGAGAGGCCTATACCCGTTCCATAGTTGCCCGAGACAAAAGAGGGCGTTCGTTATCCTTAGTTAAGATTCTTTTCTCCAAACATTGAAAAGGAATATTATTTTCTTCCAATAGCGTTCATTTAATTCTTAATTTTTGAAACGTTGTAATATTTGGGAAAAAATATTTCTAAGGTAAAGAAATGAGTTTCGATTAATTATATTACATTTTATTGTGTTCATCTTTATCATGAAAACATGTAGGGCACTGTCTTTAAATTTGAAATTGCACTAGGAAACTTGTGACAGAAGATGTACGAAAATGAAGTAGATGAAAAAAAAACATTGGAAACATGCCGAATCTAATATAGAAGTGACAGTGAGTGATTTATTCTCGGCGGATTGTTTTGTCCATGTAAAATATAGTAAGAAATGAATTGAGTTAAAGGCAGAAAAATTGAAGGAAACTAAAATTTAAACATTCATACATAACTAAGAACAATAGTAACAACTGAAAAAATAAGTTAGAAACTCTTATCTCGTTCTAAAAGTTCGAGCAAAGTTTGAGGGTATTACATTTTAGATAAAGAAATGATATAATCTAAGCACAAGCAGGGACTTGAAAGTCTCTGATGGTTACATAGACTATGGAATGAGCTGCAATAGAGATGGGTGTGGAAGCATTGACAAGCTTTGGCTCCATCGCAGGAATTTCGAATGTTTCTGTTGGAACCATTGGAACGTCATTCAGCAACATGATTTGACCTTGTATATTTCAGCCTAGCGCAGCCAAATGATACTCTTCTCTATTCTGGGAACCTTTAAATTCAAGATGTTCGTAATTTGAAAGGGTGACATTGAACGAGCTATCCTTTTACAAGTTAATAAAAATGATAGAAATCCCAGGCTGCAAGAGAAAAAATGATGCAGATAACATTTAATAAAAATAAATAATTTGAAAAATGAAAAGTTCACTCTATCAAAGGTGGCATACCTTTTTCTTTGCACAGTGAGCGTATACACGCAAATTTGGGTTAGACTCTTGAGTTACGGCAAGTACAGTACTTCCCATAAGTCGGTGCCATAGAAGTGCACTAGAAACAAAACAAATTGATAAGATGAATTATATTTCCTGCTATAGGGAAAAAAACCAAGGATAAGGCTCACACTATTTGTGTGAAGATACGGACCCGTAGTAATCTGGATTGGGAATAGATGTTGTAGTATTAAGTAAAGCATAATTTCCACCGATGAGAGTTTGCCTCTGTAAGACCTTGTGATTGTAGGTTGAAGCCATTCCCAATTGGTCAAAATACTTACATTAAGGAGAAAAGTTTGACCGCGTGTTTTATTACACAAAAGAAAGGTAGAGTTAGAAGAAAAGGAGAGAAAAATATTACCAAAATCCATCAAAGCAAAGGTTGGGGACAAATCTTTAGCACCACAGATTAAGAGCTCCGCTTGATTCGAAACCCAAGCTCCCGATCATGGTTTAAACTTGTTGACAATATTCAAAACACCTTTATAGGTTTGGGCAACTTGATTTAGGTAAGATGGATCTTGAATCTTGGTAATCATGTTTGGATCATCACCGCATATGCATCCATCGAATTAAGAAACCGACCCTACTAGTAATAAGTAAGCCTCTAAAACCTCTTCGATAAACACCGAATTGAGACATATTTGGATACCAGGTCCAAGATTATAGATATGGTGTGTAACTCCATCAACAACTTCATGTCCTGAAACTTCTAGGAAGGAATTGAACCATTTCTCATCATAATAACAAACTAGGACCTAGAACCTTTGGTTGAGTTTTGGGATCCAGGTGTAATTCTTTCACTAGATTCTTAAGTACTACTATGTCTTTTCCATATTGTTCACCTCAACACTTGCACCCATCCCACTCCATGAGTTGATTTCTGAAATGATAAATTGATTAAAATACAATTCAAAAATAGAATGGAAATTAATCTCGTGCAGAGCTTCGGGAAATCAAATTTAGTTACCAAATTCATAAGAATCAACTTTGTATCCCATGGAAATAGTATACTTCATGAAATCCCTTGCATTTTGCAATTTCCAATCGCCAACCCAAAGACCCTTTTCGATATGTGACTGGTTTTTTTTCCGAGAAGAGCATTCAACCCGAATGTAACCTTTACACTTCAAAATGTCATATCAATAAAGTCAATGTCTTTACTAAGAAAAAAAAAGGAATTTCACAATAAATAGAAATACCAACCCAGTTTGATTGAAAAATTTATTGAGTCCGTCCCATCTTTCCATGGGAAGGCAGCCCTGAGAGAATCCAAATAAACTATCTTCATTTTTCATGAAATTGGAGCAATTCTTAACTCCTCCTACTTCGTACACCACTTGATCTTGCAGTGACCCACCAACTTTGATTCTTAAAGGATTGAATGCTGAAAGTAATTTTAAAAATTAGTTTGAAATGGTTCTTACCAGCGTTGAACCAAATTTAGTCCAACTCGTTCACACAACCACTATTATGAGGTGGCTTTTAACAGTATTTGAATCACAATATTTGCAATCTATTTTTTGATTCTTAGGGTATGGACTACCATGGATGAATTAATGATAGAGACATGTAATATTATATACGTAGAACTCACCTTTTATTGCATTTATTAGACCATTCTTTTTCAAATCCTACGGAAAACATAAAATAAAAGAAAAGTCAAATTTTATGTAAAAGACATTGTTCACACACACAAAATAAAAAACATACCAAATTTAAAAGTCCAGCCTTTCCCTAAGGACATTGATTGTAGTTGCATTTTTCAATAGGCCACCAATCCAATGTAGCGCATACAAAGTTCTCATCTGTTTCAGCAATTGATGTTGCTCCTTGAATCACAACATTCACATTTTGTGTGGACGAAAGCGATATCTGGGAAACAAGGATTACTAGGCTGAATATGCATTTCAAATCCATATTCACGATGTCTAAATAGTAGGAATGAGCAGGAAGAATTGAGGGTAATGCAATTGTAATCACGCATGTGTTTATTTATATGCCTGTATTAAAAGTTTGTTACAATTAGATATGAATTTAAAATTTGTTAGGAAATTTAATCGTGGTAAAGGCATCATTATCATTTTCTTTAAAAGCTATAGTTTTGCAGCTGTAACTTATTCCATTTCAACTACGGTCGAGATAATGATTCCAACTCGTTAGTTGGCATGAAAATTTCTTTTTAAAACCACTTTTGGGCCATCTACCATTCAAATTCCAAATTAAAGGCTTGTATTGTTGCTTTAGCTTTTATGTCTTGTTGTCCAAACTGTTAATGGAAGAGGAATGTGGGTTGTTAATTATGACTCCTATTTCAGTCAAATTTTAGAAGTAATCTTCTAGTTAAACTCTGTTTATTTGTTTCAATCAAACACTAACTAGTTAGATTATTTTATTATTATTTGACCTATGAATTTAGCCTATAAATAGGCTCTTTTACAACCTTAGAAAATACACCCATTAGATATTAGAACTCATAACACATTTAGAGAATTTTGTGTGTACGTTTTGAGGGTTCTTTGTTTTCGGGGTTTAGTTTTTATCTCCATCTTTTGTACTCTTCTTACATTGCCATTATAGTAAAATTATCTTTGCCCATGGTTTTTATCCTCTTTGGAGGGCTTTTTCCACGTTAAATTTTTGTGTCCAATTTCTCAATTTATTCCACTACTTTTACTTGTTCGTTGCTTAATCGGGACGATCCTAACAAGTGGTATCAGAGCTAGTTTAATTTTCATAGATCAGCCCATTCAGATATGGCAGCAACAAGGTTTGAAATTGAGAAGTTCGATGGTGAGACAAATTTCAATCTGTGGCAAGTTCGGATGATGGCAATTCTAGTTCAAACCGCTTGAAAAGGTTGTTACCGAAAAAGCCTGAGAATCTAAATCAAACAGAATGGGAAGAGCTTGATGAAAAGGCTTTGTCTGCAATCCAGTTGTGCCTCGCGAATACGGTATTGCAGGAGGTATTGATGGAGAAGACCTCATCTGCCTTGTGGAAAAGGTTAGAAACTCTTTATGCGACTAAGTCTCTGAATAACCATTTAGTGTTAAAACAACGTCTATTTACGTTTCACATGGACGAAGGTGAGCTTCTTAGAGATCACATCAGTCAATTCATTACTCTTTTAAATGATTTAAAGAATGTTGAGGTTCATATTGACGATGAAGATCAGGCTATGCTATTATTGTGCTCTTTACCCCCTTCATTCAAGTCTTTCAGGGAGACCCTGATTTATGGTAGAGACAAACTCTCGTTTGAAGATGTGAAGGGTCATCTGTTGAGTAGAGACAAACTCGACAATGAGCTTCATTTGGATAGCAAGACAGATAGGCAAGCTTTCGTTTTGATAGCATCAAAGAAACGAGACAAAAGGTGTCGCTATTGTAAAAAGTTAGGTCACGTCAAAGCAGATTGTTATAACCAACGAAAGAAAAGAGCTGTTGAGAGTAACGAGGAAGATGTAGCTGGTGCTAATTTGGCCGATGAAAGCGGCGATGATTTCTTTTTAGTGTCAACGAGCGATAACTCCAAGCTCACGTCCGAATGGGTCCTAGATTCGGGATGTTCTTTCCACATGTGTCCCAATAGAGAATGGTTCTCCACATACAGTTCGATTGAAGGTGGAGTTGTGTGCATGGGAAATGATTCATCTAGTAAGGTAATTGGTATTGGTACTGTTAAAATTAGGATACACGATGGGACGATTAGGACACTCTCGGATGTCGGTATGTACCGATTTACTGAAAGAATCTCATCTCCTTGAGTATTTTAGACTTGAAAGGATGCGTAATCAACATTGAGTTGAGCGACATTAAAGTATCTCGTGGAGCTCTCGTTTTGTTAAAAGGTAAAAGAACCGCGATCTTCATATTCGGAAGGTTCTACGGTGGACGGGTGAAATCGAACGCCCTCGTCTGCTATGTGAGTCGAAGTCAACTCATTTAGAGCGAAGGCAACTTGGTCATAGGAGGGAAAAAGGTATGACCGCTTTCGTTGAAGAGAGGTTCTCTTTTGGATGCAGTGTTTTGAAAAGTTAGGGCATCATGTTTGTGAAAATCAAACCCGGGTTAGTTTTGATTTGGCGAAGTACAAGTCAAAGGCTAGAAGTCTTCCGGTTTCTAAGCCTGATTCGACTCGATTAATTCCTGCATGGTTCAAGATAGGCTCGTGGCGGGCTTTGGCAAAGATTGCATTGTGGAAATATGAGTCAAGCTGGAGATTTGTTAATTATGACTCCTATTTCAGTCAAATTTGAGAAGTAATCTTCGAGTTAAACTCTGTTTATTTATTTCAATCAAACACTGATTAGTTAGATTATTTTATTATTATTTTACCTATGAATTTAGCCTATAAATAGGCTCTTTTACAACCTTAGAAAATACACCCATTAGATATTAGAACTCATAACACATTTAGAAAATTTTGTGTCTACGTTTTGAGGGTTCTTTGTTTTCGGGTTTTCGGGGTTTAGTTTTTATCTCCATCTTTTGTACTCTTAGTTTTGTTGCCATTATAGTAAAATTATCTTTGCCCGTGGTTTTTTATCCTCTTTGGAGGGGTTTTTCCACGTTAAATTTTTGTGTCCAATTTCTCAATTTATTCCGCTATTTTTACTTGTTCGTTGCTTAATCGGGACGATCCTAACATGGGTTTTGTTACAAGGAAAATTGTAATTTTAATAATATTTCAACAAGTAAATATTGCATGTTATGGAAGTCTGCGGGAATTATATTATTGCAATAATTAAACCTATCATTAATCTTGAAATGTTAGAAATTCTGTGTCGATGGTAGTAGCTTTTTAGAAAAAGTTTCCCACATTAGTTTCTTTCAAAATTTTCTGGAGAGGACCTATCTACTTTCGCTCAAAAATCCTAAATCTCTTTTGTGAATTTTCATAAACTCAATCGTATCTTAAAATATTTTTGTACATAAAAGAACTTTCTGAGTTATTTTAATATACTCGATAATTGAAAGTAGTATATATTTTAAATCAATTCTATCGTATATGGATTTCAATAGAATTTTTTCTCTTTTTCTTTGTTTTGTAGAAAAGATAGACCACAGGGTTTGTATAAGACAATGAATTGTTGGTTTTGAGAATGTTACTCCGGGCCTTTAGAAAATGCATCTTAATGAAGATGACATCAACTACCTAGACTAAGCAAGACCTTCTTTTGTTTTCAGTGTAATGAAATGCATAGAAAATCAAATCGTTATAACTTAAAATCCAAACCCTATAGGGATAGTTTATATTATTTTGTTGAATTTTTATGTCCTTTTTTTATATTGAAATTTCGAAACCAATTAGGGAAGAACATGTAACACCCTGGTTTAGGGGCTATGCAGGCTGTGTGTAATTCGGGTGTTGGTAGGTTTTTGGGTGTGTTTAGAGGTTTTGAGAATGCTCTTGATAATAGGGGAAAGTCAGGAAAATTTTGGATTTTTAAGTAATAAAGTGGGGCTTGGTTTCGAGGGTTTAAAAGAATTAATTGGGCGTTTAAGGCATAAGAAAGGATCTCGCAAAGTGGTGCATGCGTTGCTTTAGAAATGGAAGTAGCGCGCTGGGGGCTTGGGTTCGAGTCCAAGCGGCAAAGATTAGTGGCGTTTTATTTTTGTTTTGGGCGTTGGGCTTTGTAAGGCCTTAAAGGTATATGGTGAGGAATTTGACAAGAAAGATGGGCTGGGTGGAGTGGTGCTCAAAGCGGCACTTAGGCGCTGGAGGAGTGATAAGGCGCGGGTTCGAGCGCCTGGAGCTGCAGTTGGCGTTTTTATTTTTGTTGGTGGTTATGGGCTTGAGTAGAAAGGGTTTAAAATAAACGTTGGGGGTTTCTAGCATAAAAATCAAAGTGGCCGAGTGGCCTGGGCGTTGGGGGCAAGGTGTGCGTGAGATGGTCCTGTGTTCGAACCAAGAGAGCTGCGTTTTGGAGTTTGAATTTTTATTCCTTTTTGGCAGCAATTTTGAAGGTGTTGGACGGCTAGAAGACTCTTATTTAGATGAGGATAATGTGTTTTTTTTATTTATTTTTATTTATCTATTATTTATTTTTGATAAGTGGGATAATAGTGGAACAATTCAAATTGTTTTTGAATTGAACTAATTCAAATTGATTTGAATTAGTTGGCCGATCTTGGAGTCTTCTAGGGGGTGGCCAATGCTATAAATAGGGGGTAGAGTGCCAATTATTCTTCAAGTCTTTTGCCAAATCTCTCCCTCTCCCTCTTGGTGTGCCGATTTCTCCTTTGGCCTTTGTAGTCAAATATTTCTTTTGTTTTCTTTTAGTCCCTTGATAGCCGAAATCTTTAGCCCTCCATCTCTCTTCTACTTTATCAAGTTTGAAGCCGAACCGTGAAGTGTGGTGTCATCGACATCTAAAGATTGTAGGTAAGTATCCTAGTTAATTGGTTAGAGGTCGAAACCGAATGGTTGGCCTTAGTGTTGGTTGGCCAATGCTCTATAGGTTATAAGTGATGTGTTTTGCTTGTTTGTAGCCGCCAAGGAGTCTAAAGGAAGGTCTCGAATTGTTTGGACTCATCAAGGTAAGAGTGGTAAGGTATTCGGCCTTAGGCCATTAGATATGCTCTTGTGTTGACCGATGTTGACTTTGGTTATAGGGCAAATCGATTGTAAGCAAAGGAAAGCCTTCGGGATCTCGAGATTTCTAAAGGATGAGTAGTTTATGATTATTCGTTTGAGATCCGTATTAACCAAGTTTTGATTAGATATCGTTATGGATGCGAATACCGGTCCAAGGTGAGCAAGGAAAGTCCTCGTCCCGGTTTAAGAAAAGAGCCGCCTCTCGGCAGTTCGGGATTGGCCACTGTGGTGTGGGCCAACAACGTAAAAAACGTTAGGCAAATAGCCGTAGTCTCACTAAACGATAGCGGCCGAGGATCGAGAGTCTAGAACTCCAAGTAATAAGGTGTGTAGTTAGCCATTGTTTCCGGGTTTTGTGTGATATCTGCTTATGTTATATGCTTACTAATAAGTGCAGTGGTAAGAGTGTAATAGATACCCTAAACAGGGTATGACGCTGATCAGGTAAATAGCAAATTGTTACTATTGTTGTCATTTATTTAAATATGAGTGTATGCCTATGTTTGTGAATGACATGCACATGCATCATATTGTCATTATATCATGTTACATGTGCATGGGTGGGTTTTGAAAGAAGGTACGGGTGTACTTCGAGTACGTGGTTGATGTCAGCTTTGTGCTACATCGTGGATTGGCGCTGACTGAGGTCGCGTTGTGGATCTTTGCGATTTGGTTCGCGTGGTTACCTTGATTGATATGGGCTCTATGCCATATCGTGGCTTGATGGATTGCTGTGTGCTCCATCGTGGTTTGATGTTAGCTATACGCTACATCGTGGATGGCATTGGTTGCCTTTTGGAGGGAAAAGGAGAGGGTGACTCGATAGTCCCCTCGGTGTGTGGTAGGTCGGATAAGGGGTGTGTAGCGGATGGACCCTAGGTTGGGTTGGGAATCATGTTGCATTATTTTTTGTAATAATATGGAAATGGGCCAAGCCCAAGATGACATGTGGATAGGTATGTTTTGGGAACATATCGTGGAAATGGGCCAAGCCCAGTTGATATGTGGTTTATTGAGAAAGGGGCCTAGCCCAAAGATTTGAGTATGATTTGGATGTGGGCCAAGCCCAGATTGTGGTAATTGTTAAAATGAATATATATTACTTGTTGCATTTGATAATTGGGATATTATGTGGCTAGCATGTGGGTGGATTTCAGTGGTTAACTTACACACTGAGTCTGTATGACTCACCCAACTTTTTAATCATCGCAGGTGAGTCGTGATTAGTGGACGGGTTGGAGTAGATACAAAGGTGGCCATGCAGGAGCAGATTTTCATGCAAAAGTAGACGTTTTGAATATTTTTATTTCAAGCATTTTAATTTGAAGTACTTGGTTTAATTTATTTGATGTAATAAGGGCCACTTTTGATTAAAGTACTCTATTTATAGTTGATAAAGGTTATATCGTATTTAGTAATATAGTTACAAAGGATTTATATTATAATAAATTATAATAAAGTTTTAATTCAAACCAAGCTTATATTATTTAATAATTTTAATGGACTTACTTCCGAAAGTTAATTTTCAAGTTTTATCCTCAAGTCAAAGATTTTGCAAACGGGTTCCGCAGTTGACATAACCGATCCTGTCGAGACTTGTGGGCGGGTTTGGGGATGTTACTGATTTAATATCGAGCCCGGTTCAAAACTCCGGCTTTGAGGGTTTTGGGCCCAAAAACATTTTCAAAATGGGCTTTTTCAAAAATATGGGTTTTCATGGAATATTTTCAGTTTATTCGGCATGGCACTGTACCTCCTACCCGAGTCCACTGTAAGTACTTGGACTTGTGAAGTAATTTGTTATATGAACTGTTATGGGCTTAGTTGGGCTCGTAGATTAGTGAACTAGGATCCATGTTGAACCCTAGGACTAGTCTACTCAAACACATGCATAAGACTTAAGGTTACTAAACAAACCTCGTGATTAAGTCGCCGAGTTAAGGTGTGGCAACCATTGTGCGCATGTCTAGGAGTGGATCCTAAGAGCACAGTACTTAAGCGATCCTCGTGACTCACCTCCTCTTCACTGGAATCCTACCTGTGCGTAGCTACGGTTCACCTTAACCAAGAGGACTTGTTCATAGGCTAAACCAATTATTAAAACCCGAAAGGGATTTGCCTCACTGTTTTAAAATCCTTAGTTTTAAAATTTCCAAAATTTACCCCTATGTTGAAAATTACTAAAATGCCCTGACTTTTAAAATTTCTGGTTTAACCCCAAGTGTAATAAAAATTTTCTTACTTTGCAAAAGTACCCAATTTTCTGTATGGCAAAAATAATAACCCTGACTTTGGAAATTTACAAAATTACCCTGATTGTCAAAATTACGAAAATACCCCTGGTTACCAAAATCCTGTTATACCTTCAATTTGCGAAATTTTTGAAAATACTCTTCAATTTTGGGAATTTCAAAAAGATCCTGACTTATTAAAGTTTTTGAATCACTCTGGTTTATGACGAAAATGTCCCTATAGGACAAAATGACGGAAATACCCCTGGGGTAGAAACGGGCAGGAATGTCTGGATAGTGGATGTGTGTGGTGGATACCACTGAATGTGCCTCTACTGAGGAAGGAATGTGTTCTTGTTGATGAACGGATGTGTGTGTGAATGTGATTCTTGAACTAGAGTAGTAAACTTGAACTGAAAATTTGTGTGATCGAAAGAACTACCTCTAGAAATTCTTTTCATAAAATTGTTCGCGGTTAAACAGTGGAACAAATACTAATGCATAAAACTCCTTAATCAGATTAAATCACGACGATAGAGATGAGTTCTAGGGACGCGGTAGAGGTAGAATGGCGGCTTGAACCCGTGAGGGTCCGCCATGAGTCAGAAAGTGAAGTGCCGCCAGCTGTGGACGTAGAAGAGCAAGATCAGACAGGAGAAGATGACGCAGTGTCGCGGGCCATGTTACGAGTGCTAGAGCGAGTAGTAGGAGTTAGTAGAGGAAATGGAACTCGGAAGTCGGTGTCGGAAAGGCTTAGATTGAACGGAGTGAGATCTTTAGAGGGTGTGTCGGAGTAGCTCGACGTGGCGCAGTATTGGCTAGAAGCGATCGAGAGAATCATGGATGATTTGGACTGTACCAACGAAGAAAAAGCGAAAGGTGTTGTTTCATTACTTCGCGACGGCTTATCGTTGGTGGCTCATCATCAAACAAGGTGTACCGCAGGATCGATCGGATTGGGATTTCTTTAAGGAAAAGTTTGAAGGAAAGTGCGTAGGAGCCGCTTATTTGGACTCGCAAAGGAAAGCGTTTCTAAATCTAGTGCAAGGAAGTAAGTCGATAGCCGAGCACGGCGGAATTTGTGCGGTTAAGCCGTATGCTATGGAAATTGTGGCCACCGATTATGAGAGGTGCATCCGGTTTGAGGACGGATTGCGAGATGAACTTCACGCCGATTACTCCGCAGAGGGAGAGAGACTTCGCCATTCGGTGGAGAAAGCTCGGATCGCTGAAGAGGTTAAGAAGACTATAAGAGAAAACCGAGAAAAGAATAGGAGCGAGAATAAGAGAAATATTGGACCGTCGGCCGATCGTTTGGAGATGCCTGTAAAAGACCAAGGACCGAGAACCCCGTAAGTGCACTTGTACCAAGATGGATCGAATCGTTCTTGTGCTCGATGTGGAAGACCTCACACAGAGAGTGTTGGGGAAATAGTAAAGAATGTTTTCGTGTGGATCTAAGGCACATCCGGTTAAGAATTGTCCTCGGCGGCGAGGGGTCGTGGTTCAAGTCATGGAAGGAATGGTTCTAGTCGAGTCAACCAAGGATGTGATATTAGGTAAGCTCATTTGCTTTGGTACATGCTTTAATTACTTTGCTTGCTTATGAGTTAGCCTTTTACGTGTTGCTAAGAGAGGTGTTTGAATTTTGAGCATGAACTTAGAGATTGTGTAGGCAATGATAGCCTTAGTAAGATCGTGAGTGCAGACATAAGCGTAAGGTGGTAAGGAAGGTTGTATGGACATTTGTTAGTAAAGTAATTTCGAGGACTAAATTATTTTTAAGGAGGGTAGAATTGTAACACCCCGGGTTTAGGGGCTATGCAGTCAGTGTAATTCGGGTGTTGGTAGGTTTTTGGGTGTGTTTAGAGGTTTTGAGAATGCTCGGATAATAGGGGAAAGCTGTGGAAAATTTTGGATTTTTAAGTAATAAAGAGGGGGCTTGGTTTCTGAGGGTTTAAAAGAATTAATTGGGCGTTTAAGGCACAAGAAAGGATCTGGCAAAGTGGCTGCATGCGCTGCTTTAGGGGGCTGGAAGTAGCGCCAGTGGGGGGCTTGGGTTCGAGTCCAAGCGGCAGCATTAGTGGCGTTTTATTTTTGTTTTGGGCGTTGGGCTTTGTAAGGCCTTAAAGGTATATGGTGAGGAATTCGGACAAGAAAGATGGGCTGGTGGAGTGGTGCTCGTGCGGCACTTAGGCGCTGGAGGAGTGATAAGGCGCGGGTTCGAGCGCCTGGAGCTGCAGTTGGCGTTTTTATTTTTGTTGGTGGTTATGGGCTTGAGTAGAAAGGGTTTAAAATAAACGTTGGGGGTTTCTAGCATAAAATCAAAGTGGCCGAGTGGCACAGGCGTTGGGGGCAAGGTGTGCGCGTGATCGGTCCTGTGTTCGAACCAAGAGAGTCAACGTTTTGGAGTTTGAATTTTTATTCCTTTTGGCAGCAATTTTGAAGGTGTTGGACGGCTAGAAGACTCTTATTTAGATGAGGATAATGTGTTTTTTTATTTATTTTTATTTATCTATTATTTATTTTTGATAAGTGGGATAATAGTGGAACAATTCAAATTGTTTTTGAATTGAACTAATTCAAATTGATTTGAATTAGTTGGCCGAATCTTGAGTCTTCTAGGGGGTGGCGAATGCTATAAATGGGGGTAGAGTGCCAATTATTCTTCAAGTCTTTTGCCAAATCTCTCCCTCTCCTCTTGGTGTGCCGATTTCTCCTTTGGCCTTTGTAGTCAAATATTTCTTTTGTTTTCTTTTAGTCCCTTGATAGCCGAAATCTTTAGCCCTCCATCTCTCTTCTACTTTATCAAGTTTGAAGCCGAACCGGTGAAGTGTGGTGTTTGTCGACATCTAAAGATTGTAGGTAAGTATCCTAGTTAATCGGGTTAGAGGCCAAACCGAATGGTTGGCCTTAGTGTTGGTTGGCCGAATGCTCTATAGGTTATAAGTGATGTGTTTTGCTTGTTTGTAGCCGCCAAGGAGTCTAAAGGAAGGTCTCGGTTGTTTGGACTCATCAAGGTAAGAGTGGTAAGGTATTCGGCCTTAGGCCATTAGATATGCTCTTGTGTTGACCGATGTTGACTTTGGTTATAGGGCAAATCGATGTAAGCAAAGAAAGCCTTCGGGATCTCGGTATTTCGGTAAGGATGAGTAGTTTATGATTATTCGTTTGAGATCTCAGTATTAACCAAGTTTTGATTAGATATCGTTATGGATGCGAATACCGGTCAAGGTGAGCAAGGAAAGTCCTCATCCGAAGTTTAAGAAAAGAGCCGTCTCGGCAGCTCGGGATTGGCCACTGTGGTGTGGGCCAACAACAGAAAAACGTTAGGCAAATAGCCGTAGTCTCACTAAACGATAGCGTCGAGGATCGAGTCTAGAACTCCAAGTAATAAGGTGTGTAGTTAGCCATTGTTTCCGGGTTTTGTGTGATATCTGCTTATGTTATATGCTTACTAATAAGTGCAGTGGTAAGAGTGTAATAGATACCCTAAACAGGGTATGACGCTGATCAGGTAAATAGCAAATTGTTACTATTGTTGTCATTTATTTAAATATGAGTGTATGCCTATGTTTGTGAATGACATGCACATGCATCATATTGTCATTATATCATGTTACATGTGCATGGGTGGGTTTTTGAAAGAAGGTACGGGTGTACTTCGAGTACGTGGTTGATGTCAGCTTTGTGCTACATCGTGGATTGGCGCTGACTGAGGTCGCGTTGTGGATCTTTGCGATTTGGTTCGCGTGGTTACCTTGATTGATATGGGCTCTATGCCATATCGTGGCTTGATGGATTGCTGTGTGCTCCATCGTGGTTTGATGTTAGCTATACGCTACATCGTGGATGGCATTGGTTGCCTTTTGGAGGGAAAGGAGAGGGTGACTCGATAGTCCCCGTGTGTGGTAGGTTTGGATAAGGGGGTGTGTAGCGGATGGACCCTAGGTTGGGTTGGGAATCATGTTGCATTATTTTTTGTAATAATATGGAAATGGGCCAAGCCCAGTATGACATGTGGATAGGTATGTTTTGGGAACATACGTGGAAATGGGCCAAGCCCAGTTGATATGTGGTTTATTGAGAAAGGGGCCTAGCCCAGTATTTGAGTATGATTTGGATGTGGGCCAAGCCCAGATTGTGGTAATTGTTAAAATGAATATATATTACTTGTTGCATTTGATAATTGGGATATTATGTGGCTAGCATGTGGGTGGATTTCAGTGGTTAACTTACACATCGAGTGCATGATGACTCACCCAACTTTTTAATCATCGCAGGTGAGTCGTGATTAGTGGACGGGTTGGAGTAGATACAAAGGTGGCCATGCAGGAGCAGATTTTCATGCAAAAGTAGACGTTTTGAATATTTTTATTTCAAGCATTTTAATTTGAAGTACTTGGTTTAATTTATTTGATGTAATAAGGGCCACTTTTGATTAAAGTACTCTATTTATAGTTGATAAAGGTTATATCGTATTTAGTAATATAGTTACAAAGGATTTATATTATAATAAATTATAATAAAGTTTTAATTCAAACCAAGCTTATATTATTTAATAATTTTAATGGACTTACTTCCCGAAAGTTAATTTTCAAGTTTTATCCTGAAGTCAAAGATTTTGCAAACGGGTTCCGCAGTGACATAACCAGATCCGGTCAGGACTTGTGGGCCGGGTTTGGGGATGTTACAGAACAGGTGCCGCCCAAGTGCCCATATTTCACCTTGTATACTATAAAAGCCCAATTGGTAAGCCACCTACCTAGTGGATTTGACACTTGGGTCAGTTGGCCAAGTAGTACAAAATTCTTTATTTAAAATTTGCAAAGTATATTTTTTGTAGAAATTCGGGGTTAGTGACATTGCAAAATTACTAAAAACTACTAATTAAATATGTTTGAATGTTTATAAACTTTATTATTTGATATAAAGTAGTTTAAATTATTTATATTTTTTAGTTGATGAAATTCCACCAACTGATGATTATATTGTGTAGATGTATTTTTTCACATTTGCATCTATCTTGTTTTACTCTGAACCACATAATTTTTCTTACAAACGAGAGGAGTTAACACCCAATTCAATTATCCCTCTTTCCTCACATTTGAATAATATAGGGACTAGGTTACCCTATTTAAATTTGAAAGGGACCAATTGCTCGTGTCCTAATATTTTATTAACGTAAATAGTCAATTTCGTCGCAATGTCCTTTTTGCACTCTCTCTATAGTACATGGACTAAATTGGTCCTGACTCTGTTGTAAAAGGACCTCTCGTGTTATTTTTCCCTACTAACTAAAAGAAGTAAAATAGGAGGAATCCTAAAAAGAAAACAAGAATAAAAGAACAAAACAAGTCGTGGGAAAGTTATGAACGAATTGGCTACTCAAATTAGGCATCCAAGGCGCGAGTGGAAAGAGTACTCAAACCCCACAAAATCAGAATGGCCAGGTTGATGTAGAACAATTTCAATCTTCAAATAGGAGAGGCCTATACCCGTTCCATAGCGGCCCGAGACAAAAGAGGGCGTTCGTTATCCTTAGTTAAGATTCTTTTCTCCAAACATTGAAAAGGAATATTATTTTCTTCCAATAGCGTTCATTTAATTATTAATTTTTGGTACGTTGTAATATTTGGGAAAAAAATATTTCTAAGGTAAAGAAATGAGTTTCGATTAATTATATTACATTTTATTGTGTTCATCTTTATCATGAAAACATGTAGGGCACTGTCTTTAAATTTGAAATTGCACTAGGAAACTTGTGACAGAAGATGTACGAAAATGAAGTAGATGAAAAAAAACATTGGAAACATGCCAAATCTAATATAGAAGCGACAGTGAGTGATTTATTCTCGGTGGATTGTTTTGTCTATGTAAAATATAGTAAGAAATGAATTGAGATAAAGGCAGAAAAATTGAAGGAAACTAAAATTTAAACATTCATACATAACTAAGAACAATAGTAACAACTGAAAAAATAAGTTAGAAACTCTTATCTCGTTCTAAATGTTCGAGCAAAGTTTGAGGGTATTACATTTTAGATAAAGAAATGATGTAATTTAAGCACAGGCAGGGACTTGAAAGTCTCTGATGGTTACATAGACTATGAAATGAGCTGCAATAGAGATGGGTGTCGAAGCATTGACAAGCTTTGGCTCCATCGCAGGAATTTCGAATGTTTCTGTTGGAACCATTGGAACATCATTCAGCAACACGATTTGACCTTGTATATTTCCAGCTAGCGCAGCCAAATGATACTCTCCTCTATTCTGGGAACCTTTAAATTCAAGATGTTCGTAAGTTGAAAGGGTGACATTGAACGAGCTATCCTTTGACAAGTTAATAAAAATGATAGAAATCCCAGGCTGTAAGAGAGAAAATGATGCAAATAACATTTAATAAAAATAAATAATTTGAAAAACAAAAAGTTCACTCTATCAAAGGTGGCATACCTTTTTCTTTGCACAGTGAGCATATACACACAAATTTGGGTTAGACTCTTGAGTTACGTCAAGTACAGTACTTCCCATAAGTCGGTGCCATAGAAGTGCACTAGAAACGAAACAAATTGATAAGATGAATTATGTTGGCTGCTATAGGGAAAAAAACCAAGGATAAGGCTCACAATATCTGTGTGAAGATACGGACCCGTAGTAATCTGGATTGGGAATAGATGTTGTAGTATTAAGTAAAGCATAATTTCCACCGATGAGAGTTCGCCTACAGAATACCTTGTGATTATAGGTTGAAGCCATTCCCAATTGATCAAAATACCTGTTAAGGGAGAAAAGTTTGACCGCGTGTTTTATTACACAAAAGAAAGGTAGAGTTAGAAGAAAAGGAGAGAAAAATATTACCAAAATCCATCAAAGAAGGTTGGGGACAAATCTTTAGCACCGCAGAGCTCCTCCGCTGATTCGAAACCCAAGCTCCCGATCATGGTTTAAACTTGTTGAAAATATTCAAAACACCTTTATAGGTTTGGGCAACTTGATTTAGGTAAGATGGATCGTGAATCTTGGTAATCATTTTTGGATCATCACTGCATATGCATCCATCGAATTAAGAAACCACCCTACTAGTAATAAGTAAGCCTCTAAAACCTCTTTGATAAACACCGAATTGAGACATATTTGGATACTGTGTCCAAGATTATAGATATGGTGTGTAACTCCATCAACAACTTCATGTTCTGAAACTTCTAGGAAGGAATTGAACCATTTCTCATCATAATAACAAATTTAGGACCTAGAACCTTTGGTTGAGTTTTTGGGATCTAGGTGTAATTCTTTCACTAGATTCTTAAGTACTACTATGTCTTTTCCATATTGTTCAGCCTCAACACTTGCACCCATCCCACTCCATGAGTTGATTTCTGAAATGATAAATTGATTAAAATACAATTCAAAAATATAATGGAAATTAATCTCGTGCAGAGCTTCAGAAATCAAATTTAGTTACCAAATTCATAAGAATCAACTTTGTATCCTGAAATAGTATACTTCATGAAATCCCTTGCATTTTGCGATTTCCAATCGCCAACCCAAAGACCCTTTCCGATTTGTGACTGGTTTCTTCCAAGAAGAGCATTCAACCCGAATGTAACCTTTACTCTTCAAAATGTCATATCAATAAAGTCAATGTCTTTACTAAGAAAAAAAAGGGAATACTTAACTCTTTTTCGCAATAAATAGAAATACCAACCCAGTTTGATTGAAAAATTTATTGAGTTCGTCCCATCTTTCCTTGGGAAGGCAGCCCTGAGAGAATCCAAATAAACTATCTTCATTTTTCATGAAATTGGGGCAATTCTTAACTCCTCCTACTCCGTACACCACTTGATCTTGCAACGACCCACCAACTTTGATTCTTAAAGGATTGAATGCTGAAAGTAATTTTAAAAATTAATCTGAAATTGTTCTTACCAGCGTTGAACCAAATTTAGTCCAACTCGTTCACACAACCACTCTTATGAGGTGGCTTTTAACAGTATTCGAATCGCAATATTTGCAATCTATTTTTTGATTCTTAGGGTATGGACTACCATGGATGAATTAATGATAGAGACATGTAATATTATATACGTAGAACTCACCTTTTATTGCATTTATTAGACCATTCTTTTTCAAATCCTACGGAAAATATAAAATAAAAGAAAAGTCAAATTTTATGTAAAAGACATTGTTCATACAAACAAAATAAAAAACTTACCAAATTTAAAAGTCCAGCCTTTCCCCAAGGACATTGATTGTAGTTGCATTTTTCAATAGGCCACCAATCCAATGTAGCGCATACAAAGTTCTCATCTGTTTCAGCAATTGATGTTGCTCCTTGAATCACAACATTCACATTTTGTGTGGACGAAAGCGATATCTGGGAAACAAGGATTACTAGGCTGAATATGCATTTCAAATCCATATTCACGATGTCTAAATAGTAGGAATGAGCAGGAAGAATTGAGGGTAATGCAATTGTAATCACGCATGTGTTTATTTATATGCCTGTATTAAAAGTTTGTTACAATTAGATATGAATTTAAAATTTGTTAGGAAATTTAATCGTGGTAAAGGCATCATTATCATTTTCTTTAAAAGCTATAGTTTTGCAAACAGTAACTTATTCCATTTCAACTACTGGTCGAGATAATGATTCCAACTCGTTAGTTGGCATGAAAATTTCTTTTTAAAACCACTTTTGGGCCATCTACCATTCAAATTCCAAATTAAAGGCTTGTATTGTTGCTTTAGCTTTTATGTCTTGTTGTCCAAATTGTTAATGGAAGAGGAATGTGGGTTGTTAATTATGACTCCTATTTCAGTCAAATTTTAGAAGTAATCTTCTAGTTAAACTCTGTTTATTTGTTTCAATCAAACACTGACTAGTTAGATTATTTTATTATTATTTGACCTATGAATTTAGCCTATAAATAGGCTCTTTTACAACCTTAGAAAATACACCCATTAGATATTAGAAATCATAACACATTTAGAGAATTTTGTGTTTACGTTTTGAGGGTTCTTTGTTTTCGGGTTTTCGGGGTTTAGTTTTTATCTCCATCTTTTGTACTCTTCGTTCTGTTGCCATTATAGTAAAATTATCTTTGCCCATGGTTTTTTATCCTCTTTGGAGGGGTTTTTCCATGTTAAATTTTTGTGTCCAATTTCTCAATTTATTCCACTACTCTTACTTGTTCGTTGCTTAATCGGGATGATCCTAACAAGTGGTATCAGAGCTAGTTTAATTTTCATAGATCAGCCCATTCAGATATGGCAGCAACAAGGTTTGAAATTGAGAAGTTCGATGGTGAGACAAATTTCAATCTCTGGCAAGTTCGGATGATGGCAATTCTAGTTCAAACCGGCTTGAAAAAGGTTGTTACCGGGAAAAAGCCTGAGAATCTAAATCAAACAGAATGGGAAGAGCTTGATGAAAAGGCTTTGTCTGCGCAATCCAATTGTGCCTCGCGAATCACGGTATTGCAGAGGTATTGATGGAGAAGACCTCATCTCGCCTTGTGAAAAAGGTTAGAAACTCTTTATGCGACTAAGTCTCTCGAATAACCATTTAGTGTTAAAACAACGCTCTATTTACGCTTTCACATGAACGAATGTGAGCTTCTTAGAGATCACATCACCAATTACTTACTCTTTTAAATGATTTAAAGAATGTTGAGGTTCATATTGATGATGAAGATCAAAGCTATGCTATTATTGTGCTCTTTACCCCTTCATACAAGTCTTTCAGGAGACCCCGATTTATGGCGTGAGACAAACTCGTTTGAAGATGTGAAGGGTCATCTGCTGAGTAGAGACAAACTCGACAATGAGCTTCATTTGGATAGCAAGATAGATAGGCAAGCTTCCGCTTTGATAGCATCAAAGAAACGAGACAAAAGGTGCCGCTATTGTAAAAAGTTAGGTCACGCCAAAGCAGATTGTTATAAATCTGCGAAAGAAAAGAGTCACGAGAGTAACGAGGAAGATGTAGCTGGTGCTAATTTGGCCGATGAAAGCGGCGATGATTTCTTGTTAGTGTCAACGAGCGATAACTCCAAGCTCACGTCTAAGTGGGTCCTAGATTCGGGATGTTCTTTCCACATGTGTCCCAATAGAGAATGGTTCTCCACATACAGTTCGGTTGAAGGTGGAGTTGTATGCATAGCAAACGATTCATCTAGTAAGGTAATTGGTATTGGTACGGTTGAAATTAGGATACACGATGGGACGATTAGGACACTCTTAGATGTCAGGTATGTACCTGATTTACGAAAGAATCTCATCTCCTTGAGTATTTTAGACTTGAAAGGATGCAGAATCAACATCGAGTTGAGCGGCATTAAAGTATCTCGTGGAGCTCTCGTTTTGTTAAAAGGTAAAAGAACTGGCAGTCTTCATATTCTGGAAGGTTCTATAGTGACCGGTGAAATCAAACGTCCGTCGTCCGTTACAGAGTCAAAGTCAACTCATTTAGAGCGAAGGCAACTTGGTCATAGGAGGGAAAAAAGGTATGACTGCTTTCGTTGAAGAGAGGTTCTCTTTTGGATGCGATTTTTGAAAAGTTAGGAGCCTCGTGTTTGTGAAAATCAAACCAGGTTAGTTTTGATTTGGCAAAGTGTACAAGTCGAAGGCTAGAAGTCTTCCAGTTTCTAAGCACAGATTCGACTCAGTTAATTCCCTGCATGGTTCAAGATAGGCTTGTGGCGTGCTTTGGCAAAGATGGCATTGTGGAAATATGAGTCAAGCTGGAGATTTGTTAATTATGACTCCTATTTCAGTCAAATTTGAGAAGTAATCTTCTAGTTAAACTCTTTTATTTGTTTCAATCAAACACTCGATTAGTTAGATTATTTTATTATTATTTGACCTATGAATTTAGCCTATAAATAGGCTCTTTTACAACCTTAGAAAATACACCCATTAGATATTAGAACTCATAACACATTTAGAGAATTTTGTGTCTACGTTTTGAGGGTTCTTTGTTTTCAGGTTTTCGGGGTTTAGTTTTTATCTCTATCTTTGTACACTTCTGCTCATTGCCATTATAGTAAAATTATCTTGGCCCGTGGTTTTTATCCTCTTTGGAGTGGTTTTTCCACGTTAAATTTTTGTGTCCAATTGCTCAATTTATTCCGCTACTTTTATTTGTTCATTGCTTAATCGGACGATCCTAACATGGGTTTTGTTACAAGGAAAATTGTATTTTTAATAATATTTCAACAAGTAAATATTGCATGTTATGGAAGTCTCATGGAATTATATTATTGCAATAATTAAACCTATCATTAATCTTGAAATGTTAGAAATTATGTGTCGATGGTAGTAGCTTTTTAGAAAAAGTTTCCTACATTAGTTTCTTCCAAAATTTTCTAGAGAGGACCTATCTACTTTCGCTCAAAAAATCCTAAATCTCTTTTGTGAATTTTCATAAACTCAATCGTATCTTAAAATATTTTTGTACATAAAAGAACTTTCTCGAGTTATTTTAATATACTCGATAATTGAAAGTAATATATATTATAAATCAATTCTATCATATATTGATTTCAATAGAATTTTTTTGTCTTTTCTTTTTTTACGTAAAAGATAG
The DNA here is from genome assembly GCA_025698515.1 of Gossypium sturtianum. Classification (NCBI taxonomy): domain Eukaryota; kingdom Viridiplantae; phylum Streptophyta; class Magnoliopsida; order Malvales; family Malvaceae; genus Gossypium; species Gossypium sturtianum. The sequence goes on along the minus strand of JAOWAD010000095.1, from coordinate 17,833 downwards.
ACCACGGTGGTTTGTATAAGACAATGAATTGTTGGTTTTGAGAATGTTACTCCGGCCTTTAGAAAATGCATCTTAACGAAGATGACATCAACTACCTAGACTAAGCAAGACCTTGTTTTGTTTTCAGTGTAATGAAATGCATAGAAAATCAAATCGTTATAACTTAAAATCCAAACCCTATAGGGATAGTTTATATTATTTTTTCAATTTTTATGTCCTTTTCATATTTCAAGTTCAAAACCAATTAGGAAGAACAAGTGCCACTGAAGTGCCCATATTTCACCTTGTATACTATAAAAGCCCAATAGGTAAGCCACCTACCTAGTGGATTTGACACTTGGGTCAGTTGGCCAAGTAGTACAAAATTCTTTATTTAAAATTTGCAAAGTATATTTTCCGTAGAAATTCGGGGTTAGTGACATTGCAAAATTACTAAAAACTACTAATTAAATATGTTTGAATGTTTATAAACTTTATTATTTGATATAAAGTTGTTTGAATTATTTATGTTTTTTAGTTGATGAAATTCCACCAACTGATGATTACATTGTGTAGATGTATTTTTTCACATTTGCATCTATCTTGTTTTTCTCTGAACCACATAATTTTTTTTACAAACGAGAGGAGTTAACCCCCAATTCAATTATCCCTCTTTCCTCACATTTGAATAATATAGGGACTAGATTACCCTATTTAAATTTGAAAGGGACTGAATTGCTCGTGTCCTAATATTTTATTAACGTAAATAGTCAATTTCGTCGTTAATTGTCCTTTTCTGCACTCTCTCTTATAGTACATGGACTAAATTGGTCCTGACTCTGTTGTACAAGGACCTCTCGTGTTATTTTTCCCTACTAACTAAAAGAAGTAAAATAGGAGGAATCCTAAAAAGAAAACAAGAATAAAAGAACAAAACAAGTCGTGGGAAAGTTATGAACGAATTGGCTACTCAAATTAGGCATCCAAGGCGCGAGTGGAAAGAGTACTCAAACCCCACAAAATCAGAATGGCCAGGTTGATGTAGAACAATTTCAATCTTCAAATAGGAGAGGCCTATACCCGTTCCATAGCGGCCCGAGACAAAAGAGGGCGTTCGTTATCCTTAGCTAAGATTCTTTTCTCCAAACATTGAAAACGAATATTATTTTCTTCCAATAGCGTTCATTTAATTATTAATTTTTGGTACGTTGTAATATTTGGGAAAAAAATATTTCTAAGGTAAAGAAATGAGTTTCGATTAATTATATTACATTTTATTGTGTTCATCTTTATCATGAAAACATGTAGGGCAATCGCTTTTAAATTTGAAATTGCACTAGGAAACTTGTGACAGAAGATGTACGAAAATGAAGTAGATGAAAAAAAAACATTGGAAACATGCCGAATCTAATATAGAAGCGACAGTGAGTGATTTATTCTCAGCGGATTGTTTTGTCCATGTAAAATATAGTAAGAAATGAATTGAGATAAAGGCAGAAAAATTGAAGGAAACTAAAATTTAAACATTCATACATAACTAAGAACAATAGTAACAACTGAAAAAATAAGTTAGAAACTCTTATCTCGTTCTAAAAGTTCGAGCAAAGTTTGAGGGTATTACATTTTAGATAAAGAAATGATGTAATTTAAGCACAGGTAGGGACTTGAAAGTCTCTGGTGGTTACATAGACTATGGAATGAGCTGCAATAGAGATGGGTGTGGAAGCATTGACAAGCTTTGGCTCCATCGCAGGAATTTTGAATGTTTCTGTTGGAACCATTGGAACGTCATTCAGCAACACGATTTGACCTTGTATATTTCCAGCTAGCGCAGCCAAATGATACTCTTCTCTATTCTGGGAACCTTTAAATTCAAGATGTTTGTAATTTGAAATTGTGACATTGAACGAGCTATCCTTTGACAAGTTAATAAAAATGATAGAAATCCCAGGCTGCAAGAGAGAAAATGATGCAGATAACATTTAATAAAAATAAATAATTTGAATAACAAAAAGTTCACTCTATCAAAGGTGACATACCTTTTTCTTTGCACAGTGAGCATATACACGCAAATTTGGGTTAGACTCTTGAGTTACGGCAAGTACAGTACTTCCCATAAGTCGGTGCCATAGAAGTGCACTAGAAATGAAACAAATTGATAAGATGAATTATGTTGGCTGCTATAGGGAAAAAAAAACCAAGGATAAGGCTCACAGTATCTGTGTGAAGATACGGACCCGTAGTAATCTGGATTGGGAATAGATGTTGTAGTATTAAGTAAAGCATAATTTCCACCGATGAGAGTTTCCTACGTAAGACCTTGTGATTGTAGGTTGAAGCCATTCCCAATTGATCTAAATACCCGCTAAGGAGAAAAGTTTGACCGCGTGTTTTATTACACAAAATAAAGGTAGAGTTAGAAGAAAAGGAGAGAAAAATATTACCAAAATCCATCAAAGAAAGGTTGGGGACAAATCTTTAGCACTCGCCAAGTAAGAGCTCCGCTGATTCGTAAACCCAAGCTCCCGATCGCGGTTTAAACTTGTTGACAATATTCAAAACACCTTTATAGGTTTGGGCAACTTGATTTAGGTAAGATGGATCTTGAATCTTGGTAATCATGTTTGGATCATCACCGCATATGCATCCATCGAATTAAGAAACCGACCCTACTAGTAATAAGTAAGCCTCTAAAACCTCTTCGATAAACACCGAATTGAGACATATTTGGATACCAGGTCCAAGATTATAGATATGGTGTGTAACTCCATCAACAACTTCATGTTCAAACTTCTAGGAAGGAATTGAACCATTTCTCATCATAATAATGGCTAGACCTAGAACCTTTGGTTGAGTTTTGGGATCTGGGTGTAATTCTTTCACTAGATTCTTAAGTACTACTATGTCTTTTCCATATTGTTCAGCCTCAACACTTGCACCCATCCCAGCTCCGCAGAGTTGATTTCCTGAAATGATAAATTGATTAAAATACAATTCGAAAAATATAATGGAAATTAATCTTGTGCAGAGCTTCGGGAAATCAAATTTAGTTACCAAATTCATAAGAATCAACTTTGTATCCCCTGGAAATAGTATACTTCATGAAATCCCTTTCATTTTGCGATTTCCAATCGCCAACCCAAAGACCCTTTCCGATTTGTGACTGGTTTCTTCCAAGAAGAGCATTCAACCCGAATGTAACCTTTACTCTTCAAAATGTCATATCAATAAAGTCAATGTCTTTACTAAGAAAAAAAAGGGAATACTTAACTCTTTTTCGCAATAAATAGAAATACCAACCCAGCTTTGATTGAAAAATTTATTGAGTTCGTCCCATCTTTCCTTGGGAAGGCAAAATGAGAGAATCCAAATAAACTATCTTCATTTTTCATGAAATTGGGGCAATTCTTAACTCCTCCTACTCCGCACACCACTCTGATCTTGCAACGACCCACCAACTTTGATTCTTAAAGGATTGAATGCTTGAAAGTAATTTTAAAAATTAATCAAATTGTTCTTACCAACATTGAACCAAATTTAGTCCAACTCGTTCACACAACCACTCTTATGAGGTGGCTTTTAACAAAGATTCGAATCGCAATATTTGCAATCTATTTTTTTGATTCTTAGGGTATGGACTACCATGGATGAATTAATGATAGAGACATGTAATATTATATACGTAGAACTCACCTTTTATTGCATTTATTAGACCATTCTTTTCAAATCCTCACTGAAAATATAAAATAAAAGAAAAGTCAAATTTTATGTAAAAGACATTGTTCATACAAACAAAATAAAAACTTACCAAATTTAAAAGTCCAAATTTTTCCCCAAGGACATTGATTGTAGTTGCATTTTTCAATAGGCCACCAATCCAATGTAGCGCATACAAAGTTCTCATCTGTTTCAGCAATTGATGTTGCTCCTTGAATCACAACATTCACATTTTGTGTGGACGAAAGCGATATCTGGGAAACAAGGATTACTAGGCTGAATATGCATTTCAAATCCATATTCACGATGTCTAAATAGTAGGAATGAGCAGGAAGAATTGAGGGTAATGCAATTGTAATCACGCATGTGTTTATTTATATGCCTGTATTAAAAGTTTGTTACAATTAGATATGAATTTAAAATTTGTTAGGAAATTTAATCGTGGTAAAGGCATCATTATCATTTTCTTTAAAAGCTATAGTTTTGCAGCTGTAACTTATTCCATTTCAACTACGGTCGAGATAATGATTCCAACTCGTTAGTTGGCATGAAAATTTCTTTTTAAAACCACTTTTGGGCCATCTACCATTCAAATTCCAAATTAAAGGCTTGTATTGTTGCTTTAGCTTTTATGTCTTGTTGTCCAAATTGTTAATGGAAGAGGAATGTGGGTTGTTAATTATGACTCCTATTTCAATCAAATTTTAGAAGTAATCTTCTAGTTAAACTCATTTATTTGTTTCAATCAAACACTCGACTAGTTAGATTATTTTATTATTATTTGACCTATGAATTTAGCCTATAAATAGGCTCTTTTACAACCTTAGAAAATACACCCATTAGATATTAGAAATCATAACACATTTAGAGAATTTTGTGTTTACGTTTTGAGGTTCTTTGTTTTCGGGTTTCGGGTTTAGTTTTTATCTCCATCTTTTGTACTCTTCTGCTCTGTTGCATTATAGTAAAATTATCTTTGCCCATGGTTTTTATCCTCTTTGGAGGGGTTTTTCCATGTTAAATTTTTTGTGTCCAATTTCTCAATTTATTCCACTACTCTTACTTGTTCGTTGCTTAATCGGGATGATCCTAACAAGTGGTATCAGAGCTAGTTTAATTTTCATAGATCACCTATTCAGATATGGCAGCAAACAAGGTTTGAAATTGAGAAGTTCGATGGTGAGACAAATTTCAATCTCTCGCAAGTTCGGATGATGGCAATTCTAGTTCAAACCGGCTTGAAAAAGGTTGTTACCGAAAAAGCCCGAGAATCTAAATCAAACAGAATGGGAAGAGCTTGATGAAAGGCTTTGTCCGCAATCCAACTTGTGCCTCGCGAATACGGTATTGCAGAGGTATTGATGGAGAAGACCTCATCCCGCTTTGTGAAAAAGGTTAGAAACTCTTTATGCGACTAAGTCTCCGAATAACCATTTAGTGTTAAAACAACGCTCTATTTACGTTTCACATGAACGAATGTGAGCTTCTTAGAGATCACATCGGACCAATTACTTACTCTTTTAAATGATTTAAAGAATGTTGAGGTTCATATTGATGATGAAGATCGTGCTATGCTATTATTGTGCTCTTTACCCTTCATACAAGTCTTTCGTGAGACCGATTTATGGCGAGAGACAAACTCGCTTGAAGATGTGAAGGGTCATCTGTTGAGTAGAGACAAACTCGACAATGAGCTTCATTTGGATAGCAAGATAGATAGGCAAGCTTCCGTTTTGATAGCATCAAAGAAACGAGACAAAAGGTGCCGCTATTGTAAAAAGTTAGGTCACGTCAAAGCAGATTGTTATAAACTGCGAAAGAAAAGAGCTGCTGAGAGTAACGAGGAAGATGTAGCTGGTGCTAATTTGGCCGATGAAAGCGGCGATGATTTCTTGTTAGTGTCAACGAGCGATAACTCCAAGCTCACGTCTAAGTGGGTCCTAGATTCGGGATGTTCTTTCCACATGTGTCCCAATAGAGAATGGTTCTCCACATACAGTTCGGTTGAAGGTGGAGTTGTATGCATAGCAAACGATTCATCTAGTAAGGTAATTGGTATTGGTACGGTTGAAATTAGGATACACGATGGGACGATTAGGACACTCTTAGATGTCAGGTATGTACCTGATTTACGAAAGAATCTCATCTCCTTGAGTATTTTAGACTTGAAAGGATGCAGAATCAACATCGAGTTGAGCGGCATTAAAGTATCTCGTGGAGCTCTCGTTTTGTTAAAAGGTAAAAGAACTGGCAGTCTTCATATTCTGGAAGGTTCTATAGTGACCGGTGAAATCAAACGTCCGTCGTCTGCTATTGCTAGTCAAAGTCAACTCATTTAGAGCGAAGGCAACTTGGTCATAGGAGGGAAAAGGTATGACCGCTTTCTTGAAGAGAGGTTCTCTTTTGGATGCGCTTTTGAAAAGTTAGGGCACTGTGTTTGTGAAAATCAAACCAGTGGTTAGTTTTGATTTGGCAGGTGTACAAGTCGAAGGCTAGAAGTCTTCCGCTTCTAAGCACGATTCGACTCGCTTAATTCCGCATGGTTCAAGATAGGCTTGTGGCGTGTTTTGGCAAAGATGGCATTGTGGAAATATGAGTCAAGTCGAGATTTGTTAATTATGACTCCTATTTCACCAAATTTGAGAAGTAATCTTCTAGTTAAACTCTGTTTATTTGTTTCAATCAAACACCGATTAGTTAGATTATTTTATTATTATTTGACCTATGAATTTAGCCTATAAATAGGCTCTTTTTACAACCTTAGAAAATACACCCATTAGATATTAGAACTCATAACACATTTAGAGAATTTTGTGTCTACGCTTTGAGGGTTCTTTGTTTTCGTGTTTTGTGGTTTAGTTTTTATCTCTATCTTTTGTACACTTCTGCTCATAAGCATTATAGTAAAATTATCTTGGCCCGTGGTTTTTATCCTCTTTGGAGTGGTTTTTCCACGTTAAATTTTTGTGTCCAATTGCTCAATTTATTCCGCTACTTTTATTTGTTCATTGCTTAATCGGGGACGATCCTAACATGGGTTTTGTTACAAGGAAAATTGTATTTTTAATAATATTTCAACAAGTAAATATTGCATGTTATGGAAGTCTCATGGAATTATATTATTGCAATAATTAAACCTATCATTAATCTTGAAATGTTAGAAATTATGTGTCGATGGTAGTAGCTTTTAGAAAAAGTTTCCCACATTAGTTTCTTCCAAAATTTTCTAGAGAGGACCTATCTACTTTCTCTCGCCAAAAATCCTAAATCTCTTTGTGAATTTTCATAAACTCAATCGTATCTTAAAATATTTTTGTACATAAAAGAACTTTTTCGAGTTATTTTAATATACTCGATAATTGAAAGTAATATATATTATAAATCAATTCTATCATATATTGATTTCAATAGAATTTTTTGTCTTTTTCTTTTTTTTACAGAAAAGATAGACCACAGGGTTTGTATAAGACAATGAATTGTTGGTTTTGAGAATGTTACTCCGGGCCTTTAGAAAATGCATCTTAACGAAGATGACATCAACTACCTAGACTAAGCAAGACCTTGTTTTGTTTTCAGTGTAATGAAATGCATAGAAAATCAAATCGTTATAACTTAAAATCCAAACCCTATAGGGATAGTTTATATTATTTTTTTCAATTTTTATGTCCTTTTTCATATTTCAAGTTCAAAACCAATTAGGGAAGAACAAGTGCCGCCGAAGTGCCCATATTTCACCTTGTATACTATAAAGCCCAATAGGTAAGCCACCTACCTAGTGGATTTGACACTTGGGTCACGGCCAAGTAGTACAAAAATTCTTTATTTAAAATTTGCAAAGTATATTTTCCGTAGAAATTCTGGGTTAGTGACATTGCAAAATTACTAAAAACTACTAATTAAATATGTTTGAATGTTTATAAACTTTATTATTTGATATAAAGTTGTTTGAATTATTTATGTTTTTAGTTGATGAAATTCCACCAACTCGATGATTACATTGTGTAGATGTATTTTTTCACATTTGCATCTATCTTGTTTTTCTCTCAACTACATAATTTTTTTTTTTACAAACGAGAGAGTTAACCCCAATTCAATTATCCTCTTTCCTCACATTTGAATAATATAGGACTAGATTACCCTATTTAAATTTGAAAGGGACTGAATTGCTCGTGGTCCTAATATTTTATTAACGTAAATAGTCAATTTCACAGCACTGTCCTTTTCTCGCACTCTCTTATAGTACATGGACTAAATTGGTCCCGACTCATGTACAAGGACCTCTCGTGTTATTTTTCCCTACTAACTAAAAGAAGTAAAATAGGAGGAATCCTAAAAAGAAAACAAGAATAAAAGAACAAAACAAGTCGTGGGAAAGTTATGAACGAATTGGCTACTCAAATTAGGCATCCAAGGCGCGAGTGGAAAGAGTACTCAAACCCCACAAAATCGAATGGCCAAAGTTGATGTAGAACAATTTCAATCTTCAAATAGGAGAGGGCCTATACCCGCTCCATAGCTGCCCGAGACAAAAGAGGGCGTCATATCCTTAGCTAAGATTCTTTTCTCCAAACATTGAAAACGAATATTATTTTCTTCCAATAGCTGCTCATTTAATTATTAATTTTGGTACGTTGTAATATTTGGGAAAAATATTTCTAAGGTAAAGAAATGAGTTTCATTAATTATATTACATTTTATTGTGTTCATCTTTATCATGAAAACATGTAGGGCACTCGTTTTTAAATTTGAAATTGCACTAGGAAACTTGTGATGTAAGATGTACGAAATGAAGTAGATGAAAAAAAACATTGGAAACATGCCGAATCTAATATAGAAGCGATAAGGAGTGATTTATTCTCAATGGATTGTTTTGTCCATGTAAAATATAGTAAGAAATGAATTGAGATAAAGGCGTAAAAATTGAAGGAAACTAAAATTTAAACATTCATACATAACTAAGAACAATAGTAAATAACCTAAAAATAAGTTAGAAACTCTTATCTCTGCTCTAAAAGTTCGAGCAAAGTTTGAGGGTATTACATTTTAGATAAAGAAATGATGTAATTTAAGCAATGTGTAGGGACTTGAAAGTCTCTCGTGGTTACATAGACTATGGAATGAGCCGCAATAGAGATGGGTGTGGAAGCATTGACAAGCTTTGGCTCCATCGCAGAATTTTGAATGTTTCTGGGAACCATTGGAACGCTCATTCAAAGAACACGATTTGACCTTGTATATTTCAGCTAGCGCAGCCAAATGATACTCTTCTCTATTCTGGGAACCTTTAAATTCAAGATGTTTGTAATTTGAAATTGTGACATTGAACGAGCTATCCTTTGACAAGTTAATAAAATGATAGAAATCCTGTGTCAAGAGAGAAAATGATGCGTATAACATTTAATAAAAATAAATAATTTGAATAACAAAAAGTTCACTTCTATCAAAGGTGACATACCTTTTCTCTTTGCACAAAGGAGCATATACACGCAAATTTGGGTTAGACTTTTGAGTTACTAAGTAAGTACAAGATTTCTATAAGCTCCAAGTGCCATAGAAGTGCACTAGAAATGAAACAAATTGATAAGATGAATTATGTTGGTCGCTATAGGAAAAAACCAAGGATAAGGCTCACAAAGATTCAGGTGAAGATACTGACCCGTAGTAACTGGATTGGGAATAGATGTTGTAGTATTAAGCAAAGCATAATTTCCACTCGATGAGAGTTTCCTGCAGTAAGACCTTGTGATTGTAGGTTGAAGCCATTCCCAATTGATCTAAATACCTGCTAAGGAGAAAAGTTTGACCGCGTGTTTTATTACACAAAATAAAGGTAGAGTTAGAAGAAAAGGAGAGAAAAATATTACCAAAATCCATCAAAGCAAAGGTTGGGGACAAATCTTTACTTAGCATCACAAGTAAGAGCTCCGCCAGATTCGTAAAACCCAAGCTCCCGATCATGCGGGTTTAAACTTGTTGACAATATTCAAAACACCTTTATAGGTTTGGGCAACTTGATTTAGGTAAGATGGATCTTGAATCTTGGTAATCATGTTTGGATCATCACCTGCATATGCATCCATCGAATTAAGAAACCGAATTCTACTAGTAATAAGTAAGCCTCTAAAACCTCTTCGATAAACACCGAATTGAGACATATTTGGATACTGTGTCCAAGATTATAGATATGGTGTGTAACTCCATCAACAACTTCATGTTCAAAACTTCTAGGAAGGAATTGAACCATTTCTCATCATAATAACAAATAGACCTAGAACCTTTGGTTGAGTTTTGGGATCCGGGTGTAATTCTTTCACTAGATTCTTAAGTACTACTATGTCTTTTCCATATTGTTCACCTCAACACTTGCACTCCATCCCACCCGCAGAGTTGATTTCTCTAAATGATAAATTGATTAAAATACAATTCAAAATATAATGGAAATTAATCTTGTGCAGAGCTTCGGAAATCAAATTTAGTTACCAAATTCATAAGAATCAACTTTGTATCCCCGAAATAGTATACTTCATGAAATCCTTTCATTTTGCGATTTCCAATCGCTAACCCAAAGACCCTTTTGATTTGTGACTATTTTCTTCCGAGAAGAGCATTCAACCCGAATGTAACCTTTACTCTTCAAAATGTCATATCAATAAAGTCAATGTCTTTACTAAGTAAAAAGGGAATACTTAACTCTTTTTGCAATAAATAGAAATACCAACCTGAGCTTTTTGATTGAAAATTTATTGAGTTCGGCCCCATCTTTCCATGGGAAGGCACTCTAGAGAATCCAAATAAACTATCTTCATTTTTCATGAAATTGGGGCAATTCTTAACCCTCCTACTCCGCACACCACTTGATCTTGCAAACCACCCACCAACTTTGATTCTTAAAGGATTGAATGTCAAAAGTAATTTTAAAAATTAGTCTGAAATTTTTTCTTACCAAATAGTGAACCAAATTTAGTCCAACTTGTTCACACAACCACTCTTATGAGGTGGCTTTTAACAAAGATTCTAATCGCAATAGTTGCAATCTATTTTGATTCTTAGGGTATGGACTACCATGGATGAATTAATGATAGAGACATGTAATATTATATAATGTAGAACTCACCTTTTATTGCATTTATTAGACCATTATTTTTCAAATCCTACTGGAAACATAAAATAAAAAGAAAAGTCAAATTTTATGTAAAAGACATTGTTCATACACATAAAATAAAAACTTACTAAATTTAAAAGTCCAAATTTTTTCCCAAGGACATTGATTGTAGTTGCATTTTTCTATAGGCCACCAATCCAATGTAGCGCATACAAAGTTCTCATCTGTTTCAAGAATTGATGTTGCTCCTTGAATCACAACGCTCACATTTTGTGTCGACGAAAGCGATATCCGGGGAAACAAGGATTGCTAGGCTGAATATGCATTTCAAATCCATATTCTCCTATATCTAAATAGTAGGAATGAGCAGGAAGAATTGAGGGTAATGCAATTGTAATCACGCATGTGTTTATATATATGCGTGTATTAAAAGTTTGTTACAATTAGATATGAATTTAAAATTTGTTAGGAAATTTAATCGTGGTAAAGGCATCATTATCATTTTGTTTAAAAGTTACGCTTTGGTAAATTGAACATATTCCATTTCAACTACTTGCCGAGATAATGATTCCAACTCGTTAGTTGGCATGAAAATTTCTTTTAAAACCACTTTTTGGGCCATCTACCATTCAATTTCCAAATTAAAGGCTTGTATTGTTGCTTTAGCTTTTATGTCTTGTTCTCCAAATTGTTAATGGAAGAGGAATGTGGGTTTTGTTACAAGGAAAATTATATTTTTAATAATATTTCAACAAGTAAATATTGCATGTTATGGTAGTCTCATGGGAATTATATTATTGCAATAATTAAACCTATCATTAATCTTGAAATGTTAGAAATTGTGGTCGATGGTTGTAGCTTTTTAGAAAAAGTTTCCCACATTAGTTTCTTCCAAAATTTTCTCGAGAGGACCTATCTACTTTCGCAAAAATCCTAAATCTCTTTTTGAATTTTCATAAACTCTATCAGATCTTAAAATATTTTTGTACATAAAAGAACTTTCTCGAGTTATTATAATATACTAGATGTAACATCCTCGAAAGGGCCTATGCATTTTCTGGTTTAATTGTACTAAGTAACATGTTTTATGTACTAAGAATAAATTTTGAACAATTTTGGAAACCTGAAATGTATGGAAATGTTAAGTTAAAAAAATGGAAAGTGAATATTTTTGGAAACTTGGAAATGGATGGAAATGATTTGGAAATGATTCAAAATAGAAAGTAAGTACATTTCTCGAAACTTGGAAATGTAAGAAATGTCAAGTTTACAGAGCCGAACGAAAATTTTTGGAAACTTAGAAATGACTTAGAAATGTCGAGTTTTAAAGTTTAAAGAGAGGAAATTAAGGCAAGGTGGCCTTAAAAGAAAAAGTTTGTGAAATTTGACACACAAACAGCTTGGAAAAGTGGCCCAAGATGCCACTTAGGGCCTCGAAATGGCACCACATGCAAGGTGTTGGGCCTGGGTTTGAGTCACTTGGGAAGCAAATAAAAGAAGTTTTATTTTTGCTTCCAGAGCTCGAGGTGGACTCAGCACAAGCCTTCTAGAAAGGAGGAGTTTTATTCTCTTTAATATTCGATTAATAAGGTGATAAATAAGGGATTTAATTTGGATTATTTTGAAGAGATAATAAAGGATTATTCTCTAATTATTTTAAATTAAGAGATAAAGCTATCAAATAAAGAAGAGTGGTGGCTGTTAGGATTCTGAGGAGTAGTTTCTACTATAAAAGGAAGGAAATAGGGCTACTCATCAATTTTTCTTCCTCCTCCTCTCTCTCGCCAAATTTCTCGAGTGCTCTCCTCTCTTCTCTTCTCTTTTTCTTTGTCAAGCCGAATCTATAGTCCACCATTGCCAAAATTCTCAAGTTTCTTTTCCTTATTTTCGTGGAAACCAAATACCCCAAGAGAACCTCTAGTCGACTTCTCCATTAAATCCCGAAAGTCGAAACTTTATCATCTAGTCATCAAGGCCCGATTCTTTAAGGCGGGCTTTTAACAAGGGTGCTACCGATTTCTTAAAAGGGTAAGATCCAAAGTTTGGTTTCAATTCTTTTATATTTTAAACCTATCTAAAATTTGTGGGACTAATCTCTATTATGGATTTTGGCCGAGTTATGGAAGGATGTTTTTGGATTTAAGAAATTGTTAACTACAATAAGGTATCTTTCTGAACTTCTAAGATCTAAGGTAAGTTATGAATACCATTCGACCATAAGCTATATTATTATGATTTAATGTTAGATTGGATCTAACATGGGTACATAGGGATTTCGGACAAAGAATAAAGAAGCAAGGATCCAATTCGGGCTTTAAGATTTGGAAGGTAAGAACAAAGGTAAATTCGGCCAAGGCCTATTTTAGTAGTAGATCTATTATTATGTGTTTAAGCCGAAACTAACCAATTCAAGGGATTTAGTGACTAGCCGATTTCAAAGGGGAAAATACGAGTTTTCGGATTTGATTAAATCATCGAATTGACACCAAGGTAAGCTTTAAGAATACAAATCCTACTAGGATTTGGTTTTCTAGCCGAATAGGCTTTGTGCTAAATAGTAAGTGATTAATCAATTGTAGGAACTTGAGATCTAAGGCGTGATCGATTTCGGATTTCAATGAAGTGGTTACAAATCAGTGTAAAATTTACACTACTTCTTAATATGTTTCATGGCCTGCTTTATTAAAATATGATATTAAGAATATGAAAGTGGCTAGGGTACCATGTTATGGTACTAAGTACTCGTGCACGCTTTCCTACTTCTACAAAGAATATGAAAAAGGTCATTAGTAACATGAGAATATGATAAGAATGTGAACTCCGCATATTTATGCATATCATCATTATATGGGGCATATGGGTTTGTTTGAAAGGGGGAAGTGAATGTGGTGACTTAAGACCACGAACACGCGACCTCAAGACCGTGATATCCAAAAGTGGTGACCTAAGACCACAAAGAATCCCAAAGTGGTGACCTAAGACCACAAGTAATCTGAACGTGGCGACCTAAGACCACGAATGCGTGACCTAAGACCGCAATTTGGAGTGTAGCGGAAGGAGGGTCGACTTAGTAGTCCTCTACTTGCAGTGCATGGTTGGTACGGGGTATGTAAAGCGGATGGACAATTAGGTTTGGGTTTGGGAATGCATCATAACTTGTATTCTATGTTTTGAAGGTGTAACTCCCGTATGCCCGAATCTATTATGACTTAGTGTCATGTACACATTGAGTCCGTTTTGACTCACCCTCTGCCAGGGACCATATTTCGTGTGATGAATGCTGATGGACCGAGACTACAGAACTCCTGTGGTGGCCATGCTCAACAAGAAGTTTTTATTTTATGAACTACTATTTCTATTAAAGTACTTGAATTACTTGGAAATTATTTGATGTAATAAGGCCATAAGGCCATAGTTGAATTGTTTTCCATTTATTTCTATTTATTATGATTATGAGTTTTACCTATTAAAGTTTAAGTAAAATTTTTAATTGAATTCGCCAACACAAGCCCAACCCAAACAATGTTTTTTTTTTTTCAAAAATCGCATGTTTTCTAGGTAACGAAAGAATTTTGAAACAAGCCATTTGAGGAACATACCAAATGGGCAAATCTCGTATGGGTTTGTAACACCCCTCAATTAGGGGTTATTTGTAATTTAAATATTTTCCCATGTGTGTGCTTGAAGAATTAAATTCTAGAAGTATTAAGCATGTTCTAGGGCCTAGAGCTAACCTTTGAGCCAGCCGGACTTGGAACTAAAAATTTCTTTTTAAGTATCTTAAATGAGGAAGCTAGGAGATAGGGGTAAATTTGAAATTTTGGAGAAACATGTCACGAAAATAAGGCAAGAGTAAAGTGGTAACCTAGCGCCCTTAAGAGTTGGAGGAGAGAATAGGCGCAGTCGCAGCTTTCGAGTGGTCTGGAGCAGCATTTTGCATTTTATTTTCTATATATGCGTGACGGGTAGAATGAGTTAAGGAGGGCTTAAAAGAAAATATGGCGATTTATGTCATAAAATAACGCTTCTGGAAGAGTGGCTCAAGCGTTGGCAGAGGGTGCAGAGTGAGGTTCTAGGTTCGAACCAAGGAGCCGCAATTGGGGTTTTATTTTTTTTATGCATGTCGGTGGTGAAGAGAATTAGTAATTGGCCCGCAGACGTGGGACTTTTAATTTGATAAGGATAAAATTTGTTTTATATTCTTCAAATTCTACTGAGGGATGGGATTAGTATTATTTTTTTGTTATTTTATTTGATTTAAAGAAGTGATAAGGGATGGGATAAAGGATTGATATGGTTTTTAATTTAATTGAACGGTGATAATTAATAGATAAAGTTTTATCACATGGAAGCAATGGCCGATTATGGACTCCTATGGACTTTCAAATCGGTTTTGAATATAGTAGCGGGGTGCGAAATTCATCTAAATTGGTTTTCTTTATTTCTTTTTCCAATTTGTTTCCTAACCGAATTCTCCTAGCCCTCATTGTTCAAAATTCTTCAAACCCCTTTCTTCCATTGTTTCTCACTTAGCCGAACTCTACTCTCTCTCTTTTTACTAAAAATTGCACCTTCCATTTGTGTTGCTAGTATACCGAATATCTCTTCCATAAAGGGCTTAAGGCCGAATCCTCCCTAAAGCAAGGTGTCGCGATTCCAATAAGTGTGGATCTTGGATTTGTAACCCTTTTAGAAAGCTAGCATTAAGAAGAATGAGAGGTCCTTCCGTGATTTAAGGTAAGCTCTGGTATGTAGGCTATGACTTTCTACCAAAGGCCATGTTAGGTAATATATGTGGTGACCTGATCTTTTGTGGGTTGTTAAAGGAATTTCTGCAGAGTCTTAATCACGTGACGGATTTATTTCGAGATTTGTTTGGGAATCAAATCCGCTCGAGGTAAGTCCGCAAAAGAGCCTTGGTATTAATTTGGTTTTGGCCGAATAGGCCTAAGTCCCTAATCATGTTGTTACCGATTATAGGTCAAGGGATTTAGCATCGTAGATCTGATCTTCTGGGATCTAGGAATTCCTCAGAGAAATGCAGTGTGTGTAAACTCTTACACACTTTATTAATAAACTTGCTATATTATTGTCTTGAGTATAAATTTTGGTAGTGATCTATGATATGCTTGTGGGCTTAAACATGGATTCCTGTAAGTCCCCTAACTTGTGATTTTTGATATATAAAGTTTGCATGCCATCACATGATGTTTAATACTATGACATGATATATGAAATTTGTTGTATAAGCATGTGATGGTGGGATTGATGAGGGGAGGGATGAACTATGGACTGCCGCAAGGTTTTGGACCACAAGATGGTTGGCCCCATTAGATTATTAGGACTCTTATGGTCATCGCTGGTTTTGACCACAACGATTGATTATTATTTGCGACTAAGTCCCAAAGTGGTTTGGTACCACCTGGTTTTGACCACACTTCTATATATATTGTGACCTATGGTCATCGCGATTTTGACCACACGATGGGTTGGCCCTATCATTTAAATCGGGATTTTAAGTCATCAAGGGTTTTGACTACACTGGTAGAAAAGGAGTATGGATGGTTAGTTGGGTTGTATGAGCATGTTTATTAAATGAATTGTGTATGAGATGTATTTTCCGGGTGGGGGATTTACACATTTGAGTCTCGGTGACTCACCCCTTCCTTTACCATTTTGCATGAGTAGAATCGTTAGAGATGGAGCCGTCGAGAGGACTCCGAGGCGGCCATGCTTATCATGGATTTGGAAAATTACTTTGTTTAGGTTAATCTTATTTATTTATTTTTTTTTAAAGTCTTTAATTTGGGATGTAATAAGGCCGCTAATTCTTGGATGTTTATTTTATTGTTTTTGCCTTACTCATGTTATTACAAATGGAATCTTATAAAATTAATTGAATCAAGTTAAAAGTAACTTTTCTAACTTAATAACTTTTACTTACGAAGCCAAAGAAGTTACCATCTGCAACAAAATTCACCCTTCAATAATGATTTTGAAAGTTCCTTAAATTTTAAATAATCGCATAGCTTTCAAAGAGTTCATCAACCCAACCATGTTTATAAAAAGCTCCAACGGAGTTTTCTCAAACAATCGCATGAAACCTTAGCCAAATTCTTATCAAATTTTCACCAAACTTTCTAAATTGGTCCAAATTATCATACTGCGTGACATACTGTGATCCTGGACAGCACTCATGGGCCGGGTTTGGGGTGTTAGTAAATTGGCATCAGGAGCTGTGTTCAAAATCCCTACCAGGCCGTAGCTCAAGGCCCAAAAAAAAATAATTTGGTAGGGTCTTTTGAAATACCTGGTTTTGAACAAAGATGGCACCGAAGTCTCCTGTGACTAATCCGCCTGCGTAAGTACTTCCGACTTCTGTGTGATTATTACTTGTAGAAGGGTAGGAAGTAAGGAACGTAGATAGTGATAAAGTGCTTAAACCTTAGGACTAGTTTACCCTAACAAGGACGTAAGACTTTAAAAGCCCAATTAAACAAATCCTACTTACCAAGTCGTCGCCGAAGTTAGGTGTGGTAAATCCTTGGTGCGCATGTTCAGGATTGATCCTAAGAGCTTGGTACTCATGCCTCGTGACCTACCTCTCTTCTCACAGATTCCTACCGTGCGTGACGAGCTTCGTCTACCCTGCTAACCAAGAGGACTCTCAATAGCTTTAAAGTTAAACACTAAATAAAACTCGAAAGGATTAGCTATGTTTTAATGAAAACTCTAGTTTTAAAAAATCAATAAAATATCTCTTTTAAATAGTAGGACAAATTTATTTTTGGAAAATTTTCAAAATATTCTCGATTTATCAAAATTTACCAAAAATGCCCCTAGTGGAAAATGTACAAAATGCCCTTGGTTTTAAAATCATCAGACACTGGACTTCAATAAAAATTTCTTACTTTGCAAAAGTATCCCAAATTTTGTATTTCAAAATACATTCTGACTTTTGAAATTTATAAAATTACCCTGGACACAAATTACCAAAAATACCCAGCAATACGTAACTGAACGAAGTATTAAGTA